>JAMKCH010085173.1:0-61981 GCA_023653785.1 Ophioderma brevispina
ATAAAAGCAATACGCTATATGGCACAATAGTGTTAGTGTGTAATTGAATACAAATACCTTCATGCAAATGTCTTTTGTATTTTGAACAAATTTTAAAAGCAATAATATCACATTGTTTTGATACAATTTTGATATAACTGATATAAGTAAGGACATGTAAGAGCTATTACCTCAGCAAAAACTGAAAAACCTGTTATGAGAATCTTGCATAAGGCATCACAAAGGTCAGTGATTGTGCTTTGTACGTGCCCTCTATGTGCCATTCTCCATAGAAAGTCATGTAAACACAAAATTGTTTAGGTAAAGATAATAATTGCCTGCAATGGAATTTTGTAATTTCCCAGGAATGTAGTTAGAACTGAATAAAATCCCAAATCGCTGTCAAAACTGTCATGTTGATAATTTTTGTTTGCTGGTTTTGTCCTATAAAATGAACATTAAAACAGGGGATGTTTAAATAATATTAGGGGGCTACTTTGAAAATTCTCCATGTTTGGGAATGCACATGCACCAACATGCAATTTATATTTATTTGTTAAATTAAAACTGCCTTTTAAAATTATAATTTCAATGTGCAATTCATTGCAATAACCAGCCCTATCATTAAGTCACCAACTGACAATCCCACATTCATTGAAAAAATGTCAATTAAGTTCTTCTCTATAGATGAATATGGAATGATCTGTCATACGAGCAGATGATTAATATACCAGATTTTTCTGCAGTTGGAGAATCCAACTTTAAAGGTAGATTCTACTTTGCACAGAAAAAAGAAATATTAAAGGAATTTTCTGCTATAAAGGAGATAGTACGTGGATTTTGGGTTCCTAACGGAATCATTTTTTACCAAAATTCCTATCCCCACAATGCACCGACGATGCACGAGTAGATATGCATCACTCTATGCACGCTCACAGCAGGCTTCGAATTAAGTACGCGTTGGGGCCGGATCGGAAGTGGGTCATGTGTCTGGGTCAAAGGTCAAATATGGTAAAAATAGGGCTAAATGCTAAAAACCTTGTAAACACGATAGCTTTTTATCTAAGCAAGTATGGGTGTCCATCTTCGCACCATAGCTGTTGCGCAAGTAGGCGGAGGATGAGCGGAGATGGTCCATGGGAATGGGTCTCAAAGGTCAAATATGGTCAAAATGGGTCAAATTGGTCAAAATGGGATTAAATTGCTTAAGCCGTGGCAATGTGCAGGATGATGAACTTGGTGGGTGTGGTCAACATCAGTGCCGAAAAATTTGAAGGATTCAAGGTCATGCGGGAGGTCATTCAATGTCAAATGGATTATTAATTTGCTATAGCCCTTGTCAATTTTTGTAGGATGATGAAACTTGGTGGGGTGTGGTAAAACATTCAGTGCAAAAAATTGAAGGTCATTCCGGTCATGTGGGGGGTCATTTCAAAGGTTCAAAGGGATAACATTGCTTAACCCTGTACATAATGTGGTAGGATGATGAAACTGGGTGGGTGTGGTCAGCATTCAGTACCAAAAAATTGAAGGTCATTTCAATGTCATTTGGGGTCATTCAAGGTCAAGACCACTAATAGGTGGGCATGATGATAAAACTTGGTGGGTGTTGTCAGCATTCAGTGCCAAAACCCCTTTGCAGTCATTTCAAGGTCATGTGGGGTCATCCAAGGTCATCACTAAGTATGTGGTAGCATGATGAACTTGGTGGTGTGGTCAACATTCAGTTGCAAAAATTTTGATGGCCTTTCAGGTCTGGGGTCTCCAAGGTCAATCCATACACATGGTAAGTATGGTCATAAAAACTGATGGGTGTAGTAATCAGTCAGTGGCCGAAAATTTTGACGGTCATTTCAGGTAATAGGGTCATTAAGGTCAAATAACTACAAATATTGTTGTCAATGTACTCAACATTTGCTACCGTCAAATTGCAACTGCTATGGCAGCAGCTTCATTGGTTTGAGAACCACTTATTTCCATCACAATTCTCCCTGTGGTCTTAAAATTATATTCCCTTCCCATTTCGATCGCGATGGGCGGGGGACCTTTGTGGTTTTCGAGAAACGCCTTGTTTAGCTTAAATGTCAACAAGAGAGTTCATTCAAATAAACAAGGTGTCCAAAAAATGTGAAAGTCTATTTTGGCACTGCGTGTAAAGCTTTACAAACTCAATAATATCACCATCTATCATGCTTAAGCTGAGAACTGTTCTTTGGTACAAAAATTGTGAAATTTCTAATTTTGTATAGGAGCTAATACGACATTCAGCCTATGTTTTCTATTGAAATACATTCTTTTTTTAAAAAAAAAATCAATCTCTTGTTTTCATTTTTAAGACATTTCTGCAACCAATGCAAGGTACGAAATCCTTGAGTGTTCTAATCTATATGAAATCCTACAATGTATAACAACCTTACATGATGCCTCAAAATCTCGTGTTGCACCTTTAATTAAATTTCCTAGAAAGTCATGCTGGATGACAAAAATTTTGAGCCAATTATCAATAGTCTAAACGTACCATAAGTTTTTCTATTACTAAGGCTAGTAGTAACACAAATGTTTACATTAGCCGTTGCATGTAACTTCCATAATGTGCATGTAAATTTGTAATTGATGTATAACATGCACCCGTGCAACTGTAAATCTGAAATTGTAATTCGAAGCCTGGCTCACGGTTAATCATCTAGTAAATAACGCCTCCTTTAAACTACGGCACATTTTTGTGCACAAAAAAACTACAAGGCACTTCAAGGATTACTGTGTTATGTAAAATTATGTACAGCAAACGATTTTCGCAAAGTATGACAGAAAAAATGACCATTGACACAAACACCATAAGAATTATATGTGCTATTTATTTTATATAGAGTGCGCAATTGTTGGTAAAAAAATTGGGTAAGATTACATCCGGATCGGAAACCAAAATCACATATTGGACATTTTTGGTAATATTCTAAAGCTTGAACTTGGGTTCTACAAAAGTAGACCAGGTTATTGTTTAGGTATATTGTTGCAACTTACCCCAAATAAGACATTGAATAGGCATTGTTTCAAATAAAATGATGAAATAAACATAATGTTTGGACTGGTCATATACCATCCAGAGTAGTAAAGTCTGTCTATAAAGGCAGTCGATCCAGGTTGTGAAAATCCAAACGTCCCGCCAGATAGGGCAAATTTGGTAAGTTGTCTTGGTGAATTTGCTCCATTATCTGACTCAACAAAAATGCACAATCACACATTAAATGAAAATATAGCTAAAAATTATGAAGAAACTTCTTTCTATTGAGCTAGTAAGTTTTTCTTTCACAAAATGTGCTATCTTCAGTAGATAGCAAAAATAAGAACATTGCTTGGGAGAGCTTTTTATGCATGGTTTGATCTCTCTACTTGGTCAACTGGGTAAAGTTGGGTGGATATACCCAGTAAAGGTTGTTCCATAGCACACGCCATTATGAACAATTTCTTTTCATAGGTTTTCTGAAATATGTGTTTGCACATTAATATATTACTTTCATCATTTATAGCTATTGGTCATCAGCTTATTTCTTTGGTGTATAGATCTAGTACACTTACTCCCATCTATCTCCCCTTCACCTCCTCGAGTCAGTGGCGGCAGCGTTTAGGCCAGTTTGTTTTGACGATATATTTTCGCACCGGCTTGATACGCGCGTGTGCGTACATCGTCGCCTTAATCACCACTCGCATTTAATGCGTGACTTTTGCATTGCACTCTGAAGTCACCGACTAGGAGGGAAATGAAAGCACTATACGGGAAGTAAGACTGTACGCATGAATTTATTTTGTGGGGGTGCGGGATTTCGAAAAAGGTTGACCTTATTTGTTAAAAGTGGTCCCCCCCGCCCTAAAAATGGCCTTTCCGGGACTTTTGAACATCTCATCATCAAAAGTGGACTTTCGTGTGAACATTTCTTATAAATTTTGGACCCTTTTTAACTAAATTTTCAGCACAAAGTGTACCTTTTTGCCCTTTTTGTGGTATTTTGGGGGGGGGGGACACATAGGATGAACATTTTGTTTGTACTCAAATATAGAGGTAGTTGGTTGTTAAACCGGTTTAATCCAGTTTTGTCCCCTAAATCGGGGATGGCTGGATTCACACTCGCACTCAGCAATACTGCTATGTGAGGTAGTGCATATTAAGGTGTATATTTTTTAAAAGTTGGAATCTGTGCATGAAGTATTAGAATGCTTTTTCATTTTTTAAAGCGCTGGATCTTTTGTAGAAGTCCCTTGGTGTTGCACTCCTACACCTCCCGCCCCCCATCCCCTTTCTTCCCTCCCCTCTCTGTGGCTGACCACATTTTGAGATGGAGGCAATTACCCGGGGGCAATTATCTTTTGCCCAACCCTCTTAAATTCAGACCTCAATATTTTTTAAGTATAATTTTTTTTGTGTGGTATTTATTGAATAGTCGACTAGAACCTAAACGATAGTCCACCTAACATCCTAAAATCCCAATTTCCAAAAGTTGAGATGTATCAGATTTTTCGTTTCCATGGCATAAACCATTATGTGTAGTATTACAGTGCCATAGATACTGCGTATAACTAAATTTCTGGATCCAGGCAATTTATAACATAATGTGTGATTTCTATATTAAGGTTTGAGCTTAGCTATTCACACAGTGTTTATTATATGGACAAGAATTATGTATATGCAAAAAAACACAATTTGTTTGAAAATTGAGGCGCCCTCCTCGGAATCTCTGACAGCCTTGTAAGGGAATTTTGTGAGAAAATCTCATTACCTCACTTTTAGGCAAAGGCTAGTTTGGAACTTAAAATTTTGTTGAAAACCACATCTGAACTACATCTTTTTTATAATTAAAATGATCATTTGCACCATTTTCATGAACTGTAGCCACTAACATCAACATCAACAAAACTTGATATAAGTCTGATTTCTGATTGTTGCTCCTATCACGTATAGCCATGCCTCATTAAAGATGTGCAATCAAGCTTTTAAATGACTGGAAAAATACTATAAAGCCCCTTTGGGCAATATAGCATGACCATGGGCCTTGTGTTCAAATTGTACGCCATTCGCACAAAGACTTGCATGACTCAATCAAGCAAACTTGTTGATACAGATATAAACTATCAGTTGATTAACACAAACCCAGTTGAGAAGAAAATGTACCAAACAGCAATAGTGCCAACATTGTGTGTGTGATGTATGTGTGTGGTGTGTGTGTGCTACATTTCGTATTTCCTGTGATGTTGAAATCGAGTAGTCTTTGTCAAGACCTGTTTAGTTATGTCAAATGAAGGGAGCACCGTGAGGCAAAGGGCGCGACATGAGCGCATATTTATAAGCGTGAGAGAGGTTTCACATGATACCATTGGGTGCTTTAAAGGGGGTATTTTTCGTTTTGATCCACAACCTCTTCCCCAACTACCTAAAAAAAAAGTTTAGATTTTTATATACATCTGAACGTTAGTTAGTAAATCCAATGTGGACCAAATTCTTGCGTGCAAAGTCGGTCGAATCTGTGAGAAATTCGCATTGTTGTATTTGTTGTCGTTAAACGGACAGAAATTACAGCACAGTGGCCTATGGGGCACCTTGATGGGAACATTTGCTCATACAACAAAACCGCAAGATCAGGATCAACTCAAATTTGTGAATAAGCTTTTCTCAAGGATATCTAGTGGGACTCATGAATAAAACAGAAGGTGCTGGAATCACGAAATTCAACTTTATTTTAAAAAGGACAATTTTTGTAATAAAATTGGTTACTGTAAAGCCTAAAAAAATATTGGGGTACGGGGCACGAAAAATAGTTTGATAGGTACGTATGTGGGTGTGTGTGTCTTTTGGTTTTAAAAATTATAATAAGATACTATCACTATTTGGTGTTTTTTTTTTCTATATTAAAGCAGTTATATGGAATTGTACGCACTTATCTCTGATTTATAGGTTAAAAAACCTGCATTTCCACATTTTTTTGATTCTCTCGCATTATCGCTGCAATCTTTAACTGTGAAAAGTGCAGAAATAAAAGAAAAAATTGTGTTTTTTGGGTTTTATTATAAAGTGGTGACCTTATCATTAGTCCAATTTTTCATATTAGGTTTTCTCACTCACACAGAAGTGTATCACTTAATTCTGACTTAAAGGTGCAATGAGAGATTTCCATAACAGGCGTCTCTAAAATTGGCAAATTCTGTTTTTGCCCTGATGTAAAAGCTTTCTATCAAAAATATCCCCATGTGAAAGGATTAAGCATGAGAAATATTTCGCAATACAAAAAAGTTGTGAAATTTCTAATTTCTATAGGAGCAAATACGAAATTCAGCCGATGTTTTATATTGAATTTAGTAAATGAAAACGCCTTTTGTTTTCATTTTCAAGCATTTCTGAACCAAAGACTGTAAAAAATGATTTTGGGTCTTATGATATGAATATCTACATATGAAGCAATTATTATCGGTGTCCCAAAATCTCTCGTGCACCTTTAAATTGGTCCAGCCATTTGGTTTGGATATATAGTAGAAGCTGAAATGTAACTAAATGGCCCAGGGCAGTGTGACCACATGTGAGAGACATTTTTGTTATAACATCAAAAAGGAATCTTTCTGGGCCTAATTCCACTGGGGTAATGAGCCCAAGTATGACCTTTCCTCTGATACCAAAACTCTCAATTTGTTGGAGCCAAAGTAGGGTGATGAGGTTGTTGATCGGGCACCCATCTGAAATAAAAGATAGAACGGGGGTAGCCAGCTGCCTCGATAAATAAAATTTAGCCCATTTTAGTGATTTTATCCAGCCGGACGATTTTCCTATGGTTGACCACCCCTTCAATCCTTGAAAAGGGTCCTGCAATACCAGGCAGTTTCTAAGAAACTTGATAAACTCTAAGGTCAGTTTTACTGCAAATACCACCCATCCCTATTGAATAGGTGTGTATCAATGTGCTTTCATTTTGTCTAATCCTGATGGCTATAACTTATCAGTTAAAGGAGATTACAGCGATAATGCGGAGAGGAAATAAAAAAAAATGTGGAAATGCATTTTTTTTACTTATAAATCAGGGATAACTGTGTACCAAATCCATATAATCGGCTTTAATGTAAAACCAACCACCAATAGTGAAAAAAAAAAAACAAAGTATTGAGGAACTTTCGTCATACCGTCTCCGGCAAATAGACATATCAAGCGACGGCGTCTCAAAATTCGCACTAAACAGCTTGATTGTGGTTTACACCAGTCAGAATGAACAAAGATCATATGTTTGTGTGTGAGTCAACTGTATTGATCATGGTGCACCTATTCACGCTGAAATAGAGTTTAATAAAATTTCCAATTAATGAGAAAGACATGTCGGAAAAAATTTCCAAACTTTTTTTGGAAGAGTTTATTTAATAAATTAGATGCCATATTTTGACCTTTAATTTGATACATTAATCATTGATGTTTTAAGGAAATTTAGGAGTTGCAACACCCTCCTTAATTTCAGAGGATGTTTTTTAAAACAATGGTGCTGGCGGATAGGGTTATTGCTTAATATATGAAAAATACAAACTCTGCTCTTATACATAAACGTAGCCTATATTTTATTTTACTTGAAACAATGTCTGCATAACCATCCTAAAGACTATAATATGTAAAAAAAAGATATATTTTTCAAACTTGCAATTTTGGTTTTATTTGAAAATTGGCAACTGGTGAATTGGGAATTTATGGAAAAAAATAAAATAATATTCTTCTGAAATTGGCAAAACATCAATTTGAACAATTTTAACTATTTTTTAAAAGAAATTTGATAAAAATTTGCTCTAAGCGTGTCCGAATTGGCCCTAAAATATGCCAAAATATTTGGGGCCGTATATCCCCGGTTGCTAAAAATTGTATATTATTTTTATGTTAATCTTTCCGAGTATAGAAAAAATAAGGTCTTTTTGACCAGAGGAGAAGGGAATCCTCCCTAGCATCATCCCCAGGTCATCGACTCACAACTACAAGTGTCTATAATCCATGCACTTTTGCCTCTACATTGAGACAATATGTAGCTGCTTTCAGTAATATAAACATGTGTTGTATAGAAATACCAATTGAATTGACATTCACTTTGAAACTTCCCTCTATTCTAAATTTTCAATTTGAGAATAGAGGGACTATTTTCAATAGGTGGCAAACCTATGTGTTTTATCAGCAACTTAGAGAGGCACTATGGTTTACAATATACTCATCCACCAAGGACCATTTCAGTGTTTATTTGTACATGAGTGACATGAACTTGCCTCGTGTGTTCTGGCTAATCATATATCATACCCCCACCAGGGGATGTCTTTTCTAAATACGTGGGGTGAATGTACGCTACTGAACTGTTCCATTGGAATGAGACTAGCATTGCTCATAGTGATAGAGGAGAGCAGGTAGAAGGACTATTGGTGATGGTTCTTTTACAGCTTCAAGTCAGTACACCTTCCCATGCAGGATCATACCATAGTATCAGTCCCTTATAGAAGGCTCAAATCGTGGTGCGTCGGAATATTTACCTGATGCCACAAAATATTTTGACATAATGTTACATTTATAGCTGTATACTGTATTGCCTGTAAAGTGCGGTGACTATTACAGGATTTTTATTGTAAATAGTGACAGTAGCAAATAAGGGTTGTAGAAAGAGGAGTGAACATTTTTTGACAAAATTGTTTGGTAGACCCGGGGGGGGATCACATATGAATGAATGAGTGTAAGCCGCGCTTCCAACCCAGGGCATTCGGTGACAGAGCACTCTAAAAAATAAGGTCTTTGGGTGAGTGTGAGAGACAGCCCAAAAATGCCCAAAATAAGGTGGTTTCGGTGACAATTTGCAAATCTTCCAAAAAAATGGGGTCCTAATTAGAAATTTTAAAAAAAATTTCACCCAAAATAGTCTTTGGGGTGAAATTTTCTCCCCCAAATATGGTCTTTGGGTGCGAGTGGTAAAATTTTCAAAAAAAATATGGGTCTTTTGGGTGACATTTTAAAATATGAGGTCTTTTGGTGTACAGCGATTCTGAAAATCGGGGTCTTAACAGCCTTTACATATGCGTCCCCCAAAACACCCCGCATCCAAATGGAGTGCCCCACCGGTGTAAGACCCACAAAAATTTGCTTCCAGTAGGCCACACACACTTTGATTTTGGATCCATTTTTTTAAAATCGTCATTTCTTCTAAATTTGATTTGTTTGAATTCAATAAGTTGAATTCATGCCTCCAGAATAGAAAACTGTAATTTTAAAAAATTATTTTATGATCCCAAATCACTATTGTTACAGGCTAATAATAATAAACCAAGATTTGACAAAATTGTTTATTATTTTGTGAGATTTTTAAGAGTTGGGTGCAATTTTTTTAAACATGCCTGAACCGGTCGCTGACCCGTCCCTTTCACAGGTCCGTCAACACCATATAACAAGAAGTTTTTTGTGGCTTAAGAAATACATTTTTGCTGCATTATTCCTCTTCTGCTTAGAGTTCACTGTTTTTAGACTAAGGCCAACAGCTTATGAACCTGAATCAGTGTCAAAGCCAACCAGTAAACAAATTGGTATTCAAGTGTATACTAATGCTCTATTGGTAAGAGAAATGTTTGCATCAGTTGTGTTTCTAGTCCTCCTTATTCTAGTCTCTACTAAAATGGTGTATATTGGCACGATCTTTCACTATGTAATTATTCATCTTATAATTGATTGGGCAGTTAACAATGTTTGATTGCTCTGATTGGAATCTGATGACTCTAATGTTCAGACCTTAACTTGGGTCAATTTTGTCAGGAGAACGGAGATCGGGGCGAGTGGGCTAATTGATATGGATATCATCCATGGGTTGAGCTAACTAAATTAGATTGTTATTATCTTGTTATCAGGTCTTGCTACATTCATTTCTACATTATTACCAATTGCTTAGTTCTCTTTCAGTTTCAGTCTTAGTTTTTTTCAGTGGTTTATGAAATAATCGAAGGGTTCAGGTTACAGGATGAAGTTTTATGAATTGGATTTGGGCATGAAATTTTTGTTCTGTTATACCCTAAATACAATCTAGTCAGCACAGTCTTGATATGGCAAAAGTAATCCTTGATGAGTGTAATTTCCAGTTGGGATTATTCCTACTTGGTTCAATTTCCACTTGGTTCGATTTTCACTTGGTTTTCAAATTCTCAGCTGGTTCAATTCCCACTTGGTTCAATTCCACTCGGTCCAATTCCCCTTGGTTCAATTCCCCTTGGTTTTGATTTTCACTTGGTTCAATTCCACTTGGTCCAATTCCCCCACTCGGTCCAATGCCCCCGTTGGGTCGAGCCCCACGTGGTCCAGTTCCCACTTGGTTCAATTCCAACTTGGTTCAATTCCCACTTAGTCCAACAATTCCCACTTGGTCAATTCCCACTTGGTTCATTCCCACTTGTTCGATTTTCACTTGGTTCGATTCCAACTTGGTTCAATCCCACTTGGTTCGATTTTCACTTGTCGTTCATGCCACTTGGTTCAATTTCCACTTGGTTCGATTTTCACTTGGTTCAATTCCCACTTGGCCCAACTCCCATTTGGTCGAATTCCCACTTGGTTCACTTCCCCGCTCTTGGTTCAATTCCCACTTGGTTCGATTTTCACTTGGTTCAATTCCCACTTGGTTCAATTCCCACTTGGTCCAATTTCCACTTAATCCATTTCCCACTTGGTTCCATTCCCACTTGGTTCAATTTCCACTTGGTTCAATCCCAATTTGTCCCATTCTCACTTGGTCCAATTCAACTTGGTCCAATTCCAGTTTGGTTCAATCTTACTTGGTTCAATTCTTACAAATGAAATGAGAAAAATACAAGGCTTCCAATGATATGAAATCTCAGGTTTGATGGGGTGAGTGGTGGGGTTGAGATTGAGAGTGCTCTTCAAGATCACAGAAATTCCAGGATTACACTTCAGTCTTAAAAAAGATGGTTCCGTCCTTTTGATCAACATTTCTTTTTTCTGTTTCATGGTGAAAATAAAATTTGAAAATCCAACCTTTCTGAAGTCAAATGAAGCTTTGCAACACTAATGGTCATCATCGGGCAATCCTTGAAACAAGTTTGATGTCATTGCAAAAGACTAATCCAGAACAACAATTACTCTCCAAATCTGCGCATGCGTCCCATTCGTCCAATTTCCACGATACGCAGAACAGGAAATAGGCAATGCTTTGGCAAAATTGGTCCTACATAGTATCGGAAGGCTGACGATTTTAATCTTTACGTACAAGCTAAATTGATTATCCTGAGAGAGGATCTAAAGGGAGAGGACGGGACAACAGTTTTTCACTGAAACACATCTCAAATTAATCATTTACATAGATGGAGAAGAATTTAACATTGTGGTGTAAATTAAGTCTGGATCTTTGAAACATTTGGCCCCCCCCTTTTGAATTTCAAATTGGATGTTACTTTAAAGGAATCAGAAATATCAACGGAATTATCAAGGATTTGTGCTTGGTGTTATAATTGTACACTCTTGTGCATTTTATGTAAGGTAAGCAATCAAGCTAGTAATATTCAGTTTAACAAAATAATCAAGTGGAATGCAAAGCCTTTTAAATGGAATGTCAGCCTTTAATATTTATTAATGTTTCCGAACTTCTGAATGACCAAGGTGTTTTAATCAAAATGATTATACATGCCTTATTTAATAAGTCTTTATTAGTAATTGAGTAATATTTCCTTTTTCTGGTTATTTAAATTAAGGTGGCCTGTTAGTCAGTCAATTCAAAGGAATTTTTTTTTGACGTATCTTCTTAATTGTTGTTCCAACATATAAAAAGTATACCTTTTGAGAAGAAAATGAACTCAAGAATAAAATATGATCATTATTTTCCCCAAAATACCGTATTTTGAGAAATCATACAAAAAATGGTGATTTTCACGCATTTTTTTTTGGTTTCCCTATAAAAAAAAGCTAGAATGTATAAAACGATGTGCTTTTTCGATTTTGTATTCCAGAATCCTAGTTCTAGGGTGTCGGTATTTCCCTCTTTTTCATATTCTGCACTATTTATCATTATTTTGCCAAAAGGCAAAATCCGCGTGTTTTCAATTTGAAACACGCCAAGATGTTCAAGGGTTACATACATCACGATTTTTTAACCAAAAATGAAAAACTAAAAAATTACCGACCCTAGATTTTGATATGCTCTATATGATGCTTTCCATTTCTTAGCTGTTGCTGATATGGATTTCGCGTACTGGGAACCGAAATCACGAATTATCTCCGAAAGTGAACACAGATAACATCGCCATTTTTTCCAAATATTGCCCGTTTCCGCACAAAATATGACCTTATTCCAAAACACAAGCGTTTCATCTCTTATTCTTCACACTGCTTCTGCACCCGGTCAAATTACTTCATCTGAATACTTATGATCAAAATTCACATTTTTATGAGGCTCAATCGTGAAATTAAAATCCCCTCTGTTTGCAAAAAGCATCTCACGTGGGCAACCATTTTACAATTGCATACATAACCATGGACATGCGTCATATCGAATCCATGCATCAAGGGCGTTTCTGATGCGCTCATTACATCGCGCGACGCGCCGAATAGCACAGACTCTTATTGCGTAGTACGCGAAATTACCGCCCTTTTGCAGTTCAGACCCTGGGTGATTGTTTTTGGTCAAAAATGCGGAACATAGTAAAAGTAAAATGACAAAATACGAGGAAAAAATCAATATATATTAGATTCTGTTAAAATATATGGAAAGAAAACCTGTTAATTCTCATTAAACATGAAAAAAACTAACAACTGGCATTGACTAAGTCCTGACTTAACGCCTCCTTAAGCCACACTTTAAAACATCCTATTTTTTTTATTGTCAAAGTAAAAGTGACTGATGCAGGTGAAGTGTGCCCATGTCTCATCCTTATGCATGTCTGAAATTTCTTTTTGTCTCGCCTGAACTTTGTTCGACATAGACTTATAATCACTTTTCTGTCTGTCTTTCTGTCTGTCTGTCTGTCCGTCTGTCTGTCTGTCTGTCTGTTCTTTCATGCTGTCTGTCTGCCTGACGCCCGTGTTCACGGTCTTGTGTACGCTTTTATCTGGAGTTTCCGTAAGGGCTAATGATGAATGTAACTTGGTGGAAAGAAGCGGGGCCATGAGTTCTCGACCTGATTTAAATTTTGGGCGTAAATATCATAATTAAAGTATCTAATTGGCATAATTAACGAAAATTTTTCAGCAAGGCTTGTTTACAAAGTTTCTGGAGTCCGTAAGGCGTTGTGATTAACTTGGTGGAAGGAGCGGCTGGAGAGTTCTGAACCTGATTAGATTTCGGGCGTATTTCGGGCAAAGTAAGTAGGCAAAATGAGGCTAATTAATATGGCAACAACAGCGTAATTGCTATATTTGAAACGGGCATTGGATGACGGAAAATTCCTTCACTGCATGAAATCCTATCATGGTGCGCATCTTTTTTTTCCAATTGAGCGTGTTGCGATCAGCGGCTTAGGTATGCAAATGACTAATAATAGGCGTAATTACTGTATCTCTGACACCGATACATCGGATAGGCAAAATCCCTCGCTGCATGAAGAATACTATGCCATGCATCTTTTTGGGTGAATCATAATTGGGTCAAAGTGCTGTGGTCCGATTAAAGGGGCAGTTTTTGATACAATTGATCTAATTAAATATGCATAATTGCTGTATCACTAATGGTACTTGGATATGCAAATTCCTTCGCTACATGAGACTTCTCTGCCGTACGTCTTTTGTTATGAATCACAATTGCGGCAATAAATCAAATTGCAAGTGGATCAATTAACGGGGCATTGTTTGATGCTTTGAATCTAATTAAATATGCTTAATGCTGTATCGCAATAAATTGGTCATTGGATATGCCAAATTCACTTCGCTACATGAGACTACTAAATGGTACATCTTTTGTGTGGATAATAATTGTGGTCAAAATGCATGTGGGCACTTAAAAGGGGCATTCTTTTGATTTTTTAAATTTGCAACTAATGCTAAATGCTTGGTCCATTTCAACCAAATTTTCTCAGTTGTGCATTGTCAGTGTAAATACTACAACTTCAAAAAGAATTTGATTCAGGAGTTTGTTACCTTACCATAAATTAGGTCAGCATGTGCTTATTTGGGCAGTATAATGGCTGTGTGTGGTTTGTGGTGTACAAAACAGTGTACAAAACCGAAGACTTATCAAAGGGGTGGGGGGGAGTCACACCAAACCAAGGATTAACATCAATATATATCGCTAGATCAGTGCCCATGTTTTCATTGAAATGGTTTTTTCTACTTCTTGTCAGTCGTTGGGTTGCCAGCCTGTTTACATTCTTGAAAATGTGAAAATACGCAAAAATTGTGCATTTTCAACCACTTTCTGGACCCGTAGGCGACTCCAATTTAAAATGTGTTCACATGATTTTTTCAAAATAGTGGTTGCCGCCCATTGACTAAATTTTCATATTTTTACATATTTTAGTTAATTTTAAGGGATTTTTTGCATGACTTTTAATGATTAATATATCTACATGGAAATTTGTTGGCCCTGGGGGTGGTGCAAATTGATGAGCGGAAATAAAGATACTAAATGCAAATTCCCCCCTCACCATCTCTTGGTTTGATTATGTGGGGACATTTCAAGATAATATCTCCCAACGGAAGATGTTGTGACCTCTATGGTGGTATCAATGAAGAGTGAGAAGTATAGAATCTCTTAAATGCACCCGGGGGTGCTACTCCTAACTCTCTTTACTGTGGCTCATGTGGGGGACTTTTTCAAATTAATATCTCCACAATGGAAAACTTTGTACCCCTGGGGTGTCAATGAAAGAGTGAGAGGTATAGAAACCTTTCAAATGTGAAACCGGGGGTGCTACTCCTAACATCTTAGTTATGCTCATTGTTGAGGACTTCTCATGATTAAATATCTCCCACATGGAAAATGTTGTGACTCCTGGGGGTGGTGTCAATGAAAGAGCAGAAGTAAGAATACTATAAATGCAAAACCCTGGGATTGCTACTCCTAACATCTCTGACTTAGGCTCGTGGGGGGGTTTCAAACTTGAAGATTAATATCTCCCAATGGAAAATGTTGTGACCCCTAGGGTGATGTCCAAATGAAATAGTGGTAAGTAAAACTAGTTAAGAAATTGGAAGTTTATCTGTTGCACAACTTTTTTGGGACACCCCTGACTCGCACAGTTGCACTCTGGTGTTCTGCTTTTTGTCTTACAATTCAGCGCGAAAGCAGGCGAGACTTGTGGTTCGAGAAACCGCCTGGTTGTCAGTGTTTCCACGTAGAAAACTTATTTTTGTGTCACCCTTCAGAGGTTTTTGGTAGAACCAGAAGAATGATTTTTGTTTAAGGGGGGACTATAAGGCATGTTGTGTGTGTTTGTGTGGTGTTGTGTATGTCCCAATGATATTTTTACTTGCAATATGGTAGGATGATGAACTTAGTGGGTTTGGTTCAACATTTTTGGTGTCAATTTTTTTCAAGTCATTTCTAGATCATCCTGGGGTCCTCTGAGGTCAAATCGCTAAATGGTTGTATGATCATGAAACTGTGGGTGTGGTCAACTTTTGATACCAACATTTTTCGAGGTCATATGGGGGTCATCCAAGGTCAAATCAAGTTCAAATCCCTAACCAATGTTTGCATGGTCATTAAACTTCCATGGTGTGGTTTGTGTAGTCAACATGAATACCAGAATTTTTCAAGGTATCTGGGGTCATCCAAGATATTGCAACTGCTGAGTGAAGGCACTCTGTTGTTCACAAAACCACTTACAGTTGCTGTAAGAATTGTTCAGAGGTCGGCAACGCGCGCCGCTGCAATTCTGCATAAAAGGGGCTGAGACTATGGGTAGCCTCATGCGTGATGACCATGGGGAGGCCAACCTACTCAAACAAGCCAATCGGACTTCACTTCCGTGTTGACGCACGTCACGCTCGGACCGAGCACGTAAATCAACTCTGACAATTCTGATCAGAGAGTACTAGGCTTTTCCATCATATCCTCCTGGGATCTTTGAGTTATGTTACTTTTTCCTCCTTTTAATACCGTGACAGGTAGGGGACCTTTTTGGTTCAAGAACCACCTTGTTTTACTCAGCCTCATGTAATGATGATGGTGGTACTTACATCACACTAGGGGAATTCAGATTCTGCCACCCCGCTGGCACCACATCTTTCCACATATTGTTTATTACGTTGAGGCTGCCGAAGTCATAAGGGCAGGTGGCACAATACAAAATTCTTCCCAAGCACTATTTGAATTGGTTGCTCAGAGAGCTATCACATGTTTTTTTCTGTAATGAGCAAATCGACATGTCTCTATCAAGGTGGCAGTTTCTCAAGTAAGGCAAAATACTATACGGCTGACTCTGTGCCCTACAAGTCAGAAAATACCAAGCCCCACAAGTTCATAAAGTTGACCAGGCCGGCAAGGTAATGTCAACGCCCCAATCCACTCCCTTACACCTGTTATGAGGGCAAGGAATGCTCATACTTCACAGTGTTTAATCTTTGAGTTATACACCTTTCCTGACACAAGGTATCAATTAACCTTTCAGTGCTGATTGATTTCTTGATAGGCTTCCTTACGGATCACTGATTGTGTGTGGGTCCCAGAGTTCTTGGTATTTACCAAGTTACCGTGCTTTGCCTGTATGGTAGTAATCATATGATGATGATGATAATGATGTTAACATGTGGTATGCTTAGTGTAATTGTTTTATAGATAGTTGGCATTGTCGTCATATTTCAAATCCAACCAAAATGCTGTTTAGATAACCAACTTTCATATTTTTATGCTAAGATATTTTTTGTGGATTATATCTGATCTTTATGTATTTTAGTATGAGCCTTACAATCTGCTCTTCCTCCGGTTTGTTTGTGTGATTTCTACACAACATGCCTTGCATTTCAAATTACAAAATGAAATACTGATTCTTTTATCTACTTTTGTTGTAAAATTGTCATTGTCACTTCACTGTTTTTGAAACAAGGCTTAAAAAAAACAGGAGGCAACATGTACCAGTCCTTAATTCCGTCTGACCGCGTGGTCGTGTTTTCAAAAGTTTTTGGAAAAGTTTCTCATTTGAGAATTAAAGTCAATTGCTACTGTGACAGAACTTGGGCATAGATGCCCCTTTGGAACCTTCATATGATACTGTGGGCAAGGTCATATACCAAGGTGCAAGGTCATATTGGCCTACCACAGGACTATAAAATGGGTTTGAAACATCACTTGGCATCATTTAATTTGGAAAGTTGAAGTCCATTTGCAACCAAACTTGAGCATACATGCAACATGAGAACCTTCAGATGATAAAATGTTACGGGTACACTTGCAAAAGTCATCTGAGGTAGTTATAAACATATGATGATGAAAGTGGATCAGGAAAGAGCAGAGAGCAGGCGACACTAGTGTTCGAGAACCGATTGTTTTGAGAAAAAGGCCCACTTTATTAGTCTAATGTGTAAAATATTTTTAAAACACAAATTGTTGTGATTATGTTACATCGTGGCCGGCAGAAACATTTTGTCCCCCCGAACAACGTCGGTACGGGGACTATAAAATGGGCATCTCCGCTGGGTCCGTGTGTCCGTATGTCGTATGTCCGTATGTCTGTGAGAAAAATTTAACCTGGACGTCTGTGATAAAAATGTTAACCCTATGTGCTGATCTTTGAAACAGTAAATCGGACACCCAGAATTCCTTCGGCTCCGAAAGTCGCATCATGGCCTGCATCGTTTTTGCAATTGAAAATTGTGTGATACATCGGGTTAGGTATGCACATGAGCTAATTAAATATGCGTAATAACTGTATCGCTAAACGGTACATCGAAAAAACACAACACACAAAATTCCTTCGCTACATGATAGTCCCTCATGGCATGCAACGTTTTTGGCAATTCGAAATAACGTATGTATAATTGCGTCTTAGGTATGCAAATAAGCTAATTAAATATGCGTAATTGCTGTTCCTCCTGAAACGGTACATCGGATGGCAAAATTCCTATCGTACATGAGACTACATGCTATGGGGAGGGTGGTGAGGTGTTGGGAGGGTGTTGGGTGTTGGGGAGGGGGTTGGTGGTTGGGGATGGGGTTGGGTGTTGGAGAGGGAGTGGGGTTGTTGGGGAGGGGGTGGGGTGTTGCAGGGAGTTGGGGAGGGGGTTTTGGGTAGTGCGGTTGTTGGGGAGGGGGTTTGGGTATTGGGGGTGTTGGGGAGGGGGTGGGGTGTTGCGGAGGATACGGTGTTGCGGGTTTGGGGAAGGGAGCCGTGTTTGGTAATTGAGTAGGGTTGGGGTGTTTGAGGGGTTAAGAGGGGTGGGTGTTTGTCAGGGGGTGTTGGGGATAGGGTGTGGTGTTGGGGCATGAGGGTGGGGTGTTGGGGAGTTGTGGGGTGTTTGGAGGGGTGTGGGGTTGTTGCGGGTTGTTGGAAGGGTGTTGCGGAGTGTTCGGGTATTGGGAAGGGGTAGGGGTTTAGTTTGCATTTTATACGCCTGGTTAGTGATCGCAACATTGGCGTGGGAATATTTTACGCATCGCGTTAAATAACAGTTTCGCCTGTTCCTTATTTTTTTTTTTGAAAGTAAGCTCTATTTTTTAAAATGAAAAAAAACGTCCCGAGACAAATTTGTCTTGTTTCTAAAAAAAACATAAAAATGCAATGAAAGTCAAATTGTTTTTGTTATGCCTGTCCTGAATTTTGGGGCAAAATCATGTTTTTTAGTATTTTTTCAAAATACGGAAATTTTTTTTTTTTTAAATTTTAATTTGATGCCATCATCTGGTTTATCGTCCAATTTTCTTTTCTAGAAATGTAATAACTTTTACAAGACAATTAGCAATATTTTACAAAGTTTACAAACCAAAATAGATACTCGGAAGCTCAAGGTTGAGTTGACACTACCCTTAATGTAGTCATATTATTGTTCATATATGGCAATACAAATGGAAGTAATAAAAGTGGGGCAGTTGCTTGTCATTCATACCCTTGTTTATAGATACTGAATTACTGGACAGGCCCGTCTACACAGCACTTTGTTAATGACACACTACTACTTGCTACAAAAGAATGTCCATATTCATTGAGATGTTGGCACGTCTTAAATAGTTCAATTATTGGAAAGGTTGTGGTTGAGTCGTGGTGGCTTTACCCTTCATAACCAACAGGGCGCACATCTTGAGATCAAAACTCGGGGCAGAAGGTTCTAAAAAAATGTGACCATGACCATTTGTTCTACTATACTGGGCCATTTCCATGTCAGGACATACAGGATCAATCGCTATCTGGCTCAGTAGAAACAGACCGACCTGCTATTTTAAAGTGGTGCACAGTCGCAAAATCAAACCTCTCTGAGAAAGATTTTGCTGTGTTGCATACTGCTATTTCATCGGTAGAAGGCAACCGATAGTGGCTTTGTTATACCGTTACGCATGTGGAACCCAACCGGAAGTCACCACGCCAATACCATACAACTCTGCTGTGCACGCCATTCAAATCATCAGCAGTTTGGACTTACTTGTCATTTTTTTCATCTTCAAAAGTGAATGATATTCATTCATATTGATGAAGCCGTAGTAATTCTTTTAGTTTACTTCACCTATAATTAAAAAAAAAACAAAACACAAAATAATTACGACTATAATCAAAAAACATGAAGGAAGTACACGTATACGTCCATAATAATACGCCGGACTGTCGTACAACAACACATAGCAATAAGTGCACTTGATCGTGCCATATACCGGTTTATGTACCTTTCTTTCGATAGAACAGTGGTGCCGAGATAGGTAAAGACTGTTTTTTTTTTTTTGCCATGTCAGCGTA
The DNA here is from genome assembly GCA_023653785.1 of Ophioderma brevispina. Taxonomy (NCBI): domain Eukaryota; kingdom Metazoa; phylum Echinodermata; class Ophiuroidea; order Amphilepidida; family Ophiodermatidae; genus Ophioderma; species Ophioderma brevispina. The sequence goes on from JAMKCH010085173.1 coordinate 19,834, forward strand.
AAACACACTGTCTTTGTATGGACTTTCAAATGTGCTAACCTACTTAGTTAAGGAATCATGGAGTATGAAACTTTAAATGCTAACCAAATACATGTCTATCCATCCTTAAGGGCATCTCAGTGATTTGTAAATCAGCAAATCGAACAAAATCATCAAAAACAATTTTTGAATTTTTGTAACAAGATAGTTATCCTAACATACCCTCAAGTGATAGTCTAAAAGCAACCTAATAGGAAAATTGGATTTTTATCATTACTGTCTGTAACGGACACTGAAATTACCACATGGAATTGAATGGGGATTCATTCTTTGAACAGTGATGTGTTTCTTCCTTTTCTGGTCAATTTTTCAGTTGAAAATAGCCCTTATAACGAAAGTCCATGCAGACTTATTTCAATTTTAAGCTATCCCTGTTCCTGCAAATTTTCAATTTTTTTTAAATCTTTAAGTGTATACTTTGGCTTAGATCATTTTAAAATTTTGGTTTTTGTGTCGTCTGCAAGAATTGGCAGAAGGCACATAGCGGATACTCTGTCGTATTTTGTGTGGTCTAATTGTTAACCCTTAATATATTGCATGTCGTAGAGTTCTGTAAAGGCTCCGATGAGTAACTTGGTGAAAGGAGGGGCGGGGTGGGGTGACTGTTGGTGACCTCATGTGACCTGGTGATCCCTCATGTGACCTTTGGCCTCCATTCACAAACGGCAACGCAGATGACACTCGCTTGGGATTTTGAAACTGAACCCCCAAAGACCAATTTTGAATGACAATGAGAACCAAAATATACTTATGGTTAGGATTTTGAAACAATTTCTGTTCAAAATTGAGCGCCATTTTTCCAAACTTTGGGAATATTTCACAATTTCCTACAAAACAATGAAAAAGACACTTTTAAGTTTTTTTGGGTACAATCTTGGAAATAGCACAACCACTAAACAGTTTTTCGAATTTTGTGACCCCATAGCTGTACCAGAAATCCTAAAAGTGCTACCCTTTGGAGCTTCATCACATCTCATACCCCACTTTGTATGGCTCCGACAAGAAACCTTCGATATTGTGACTCCTTGCTTCTTCAAGTCCTTAATGATAAACAAATCGGACCTCGCCTGTTGCGATAATAATATGCATACAAGACAACAACAACACAAACACCACCTTAAATCCGAGCAGGCCTATGTCTGCTACTCCAATATAATGCAAAGAGGAAACTAGACATTATTGAATTTACCACTCACATGATAATGATGCCCCGATCATGACCATTAATTGGTCTGGCAACATGCACAGGCCTGTTGTACAGTGTAATTGCAACTTAAAGGTGCGTGTTCCATTGTCTTTGGGACCCCCCTGATTTACCCGAAGTAGTATCGATTTTGATATCAGATGAATGCCATATTTTTCTCATTGTCTCCTGAAATTTAGGCCCTCAAATCCGTTTTCATCTTCCCAAGATATTTAGCAAAAAAGGCGAACTCGTATTTAGCGATGCGTAAAATATGGCCCCGCCGAATATCGCGAGCACTAAGTGACAACTAAAACTCACCAGTCCACCCTTAATTTTTGCCATCACTAGCTCGCCAAAAATAACTTGGGAAAGAAGGTTACTCAAGAAATCTTAAATTCATATGCAAAAATCCCTGAAAATTCAATAAATTTAGTAAAATATGATAATATACTCAATTGGCAACATACTTTTTGAAAAAATCATGTGACCACATTTTAAATTGGGACCCATACGGGGTCCTGGAAAGCGGCGAAACATTGAATTTACGTATTTCCACATTTTCAAAGAAATGTCAACAGGCTGCCAACCCAAAGAAATGACCCACGTGTACCAGCCAGAACTAAAAAAAAAATGCCCAATCATCAGCCCGCTTCCTTCCACCCAGTTACATCATTATAAAACGCCTTACAGACTCTGAAACTTGTACACAAGCCTTTGCGGGAAAGAAATCATAAATTATGCAAATAGATACTTACTAGCATATTTTACACCCAAATCTAATCAGGTTAGAACTCATCAACCTGCTTCTTTCTTCCACCACGTTACATCATATATTAACGCCTTAACAGAACTCCTGAAAACTTGTACGCAAGCCTGCAACAAAAAAATCATAAATTTTTAAAAAAGCAAATTAAAATACTTATTACATACTTTACAACCCAAAATCTAATCAGGCTGAGAACTCTTCAACCTGCTTCCTTCCACCGAGTTAAATCATCGTAGCCTTTACGGAACTCCAGATAAATGTACACAATGTTGACATTTTCTGTGCAATATATTGGACCTTTTCCCTTGAGACCTTTTTTTCCGTACCACCCTAACAGAACCCAGGGGATGACCCTGGGGGAATGAATGACATGGTGAGTAGGGGGTATCCCCTCCACAATATCCCAGGTTTGGCTACTCTAGCTCATCCCAGACAAAAAGAATTTTTTAACAAACATGCCAAATGTTTCCAGGGTTACATTTTAATCACGGACTAACGGACAACTGACGGACATTATGGACGGACATACGGACGGAGCCCATTTTAATCATAGTTCCCCCCCCCCCCCCCCCCCCCCCCTCCCGAACTTCGTTCGGCGTGGACAAAAACTGCTGTTTTAGGGTTAACCATCAATATTAAGACAGTAATTGAATAGGCCTAGTTCACATTCCGTTATTCGTCTGACCATCAAAACCCCGCAAGTTCATTCCCACGGTACTTGATGGGGTGTAATGTGCAAGTGGCAATCATCACTCTCACTATCAAGTAGAGACACATACACCATAAATTGGAACAGCACCTTTAAAGAGGTTGAATCCAGACATGTTGGTCAGTGTCACCGGTGAGGGTGGGGGGGGGGAATTAGAATCACTCAGTAGCTTCCTCCCACAAATGCATTTGGCTTGCTTACATTATGCTTTTTGTATCCAGGTAGTCATGTGAATCGTTAGAGATGAAACACTCTTTAAACTGCCGTTTGTGATCAGTACTGTCACCTTTAGCCATGTTTCATCCTCAATGATTCATAATCAGTAACCGTGCAACACTTTCATTGGAAGCAATGGCATTGTTGGAAGCTACTGAATCTTCTCGGGGGGGGGGGTGAATTGCATCCCAGGGCAACCTCACACGGAAATGTATGATGGTCATTTTGAAGTGTATTCAATTTCATAAATGCCATGGGGAGGAGAAAAATCCCGTGGAGGATGGAGGTGTGCTCTATTTTGTCAATTTGGGCCACTTTTTGGTCCGTTTGTTTATGGATTTACCACATAGGATTACTGTGGTAGTGTGCATATCTGCTCTGTGTGTGTGTGTGTACTTGGTGCCATGAGTGTCGTAGGCAGTTGACCCCAATGTAATTTGTTTCTCGTTTTATTTTAGAATAATTTTAAGCATTGGTACTTCCAATTTTGACAATTGATATCAGTATGACATGCAGAGCTTTAGTAAAAAATCATATCAGAAAAATCCATTGTGGGAGTTCGATTCCACGTGGAGTCAGTGTGGTATGGTAATTTTGGTTGCCGATCCATACCCTTCCTCGCAGATTTTCTCTGAGAACTTGGTTTCCCTAGTGCAATCTCTAAATTTTGATTTCTGTCCATAAATTTTTCTTGTCATTCTGGATTACACATGTTCCATAGCAGCTTTAGGTGCTCCACTGGCACCTGAGCACTTTGGTGGACATGTTTGTGCATTTATACGAAGTAATGTTATTGTTATAATTGGCACTTACAAAAATACAATTTTACATACATTTTTTCAAATATTAACAGATGGGCAATAAATTAAAAAATAAATAAATTTGAGAACATTTTTAATAAAAATGTGGTAATTTAAATGAGAGAAAAAAATTACCAAATGGTTAGAGCCTATAGTGAGGGGTTAATGTCCTTTTATACGCAATATTTTCCGCGTACTGTTATTTTCACGATTTTGTCTGTTGACCACATTTCGCGAGTTTTTATTTTCGCGAATCTAAGAATCTACCAGTGTTAAACATTTAAATTTTAAAATTTCGGGCGGAAATGAGTTTAATTTCGCGAGTTTCTTTCATTCGCGAAATTCGCGAAAATTAAACCCACGCGAAAATTACTGCGTATACAGTATTCAATTCATAATAAAGTGATGGGTGTGCATGTTTCAGCCTCAGGGCTATCATTTTCAGTCATTTCGAAATTTGGTAACGATTAGTCAAAATACAAGATCCTAGAAACCAATATGACTCACTGGGGTGCCCTAATTGGATTAAAATAATAATTCATCACCAAATGTGTTGATTTTTTCAATTTTTTCAACACGGAAATCCCAGTATCAGCAAAATGCATGCAATATCCTTGTGGCAGCGTATAACAATAACATGTATGCAAAATACAAAAAAAGTTATGACATCAGATTAAAACATGGAAGTTAATGCAGTCATTAATCATATTCAATAATTCAATTTTCAAATGTAAAACACAAATGAATGGAAAATGGAAAATGGTAAGGAGACTTTTGAATTGAAAATGGCTTGGTTTTTGTGGATTTTGTGTTTGATTTGCCTATATTGATTACTTAAACCTTAACACAAAGGATTTTCTTGTGATCCTCAGCCCTGCAAAAGGCAAATCTCGGTTTCTATCTTGAAAGTTCTTAACTTAAGTCTTAATGAGTTAAAAAAAATCATGTAGCAATGTACCGACTTTGAGTGCTAAATTATGAAAGTAATGAAAGAAAAGTCACTTGCAATTACTTTGTTTTTTAAGAGTTAAAAGGGAAAAGAAGTTCATTTTAAGCTCTACCAAAGGGCATACATACATACATACAGATTGTTAAACAATACTGTAAGCCATAACTTTGTGTAAGGAATTGTTCAAATTTTTACTTTTCATGAAGTGTGTGAGTTGCTATTTTTTTGCAAAATCTTACGCTATACTCTTTATTAACTGGGAAAGAGTGAACTTTTACTCCCCAAAAAGGAAAATATTTGTAAAAATCACTGCAAAAGAGTGTTTTTCATGTCTAAGTATGATTGCCCTTTCGATGACAATTTGTTTGGGACAATTTTTTCCTCTTTTTTTGTAAAATGAGAGTAAAATGTTTCCCATCTTTTACATTTAACAAAGTAATGTAACTCAATTACTCTTTTATAATAATATATCGTCTGCCTGCCGTCACATACTGACGTAATTTGCAAAATGTGCATTTCGAGAAAAACGGCGTTGAAGATTTTCCCCGATTTTAATTTGCCCCTTATTGGTGATTAAAAAAACATATATTTCAATAAAAACCTAGTGGAAATTCGCCGAAATAGTTAAATTTCAAACTATTTAAACTAATTAGCTTCCAATTTATTTTAGATTTCGAAAAAATGATGTTAAATAAAATACGTCCCTATTTGAAAACAGCGACAAAATAACAATTTCATTCAACGTTAATAACAAATACGACGCGCAAATACGTCTGTAATGTGACCCCGTTTTGATGCATTACTTCACTAATGTGAAATGACAAAATACCCAATTCTATCCCATGACGCATAATACGAACGGGTCGGCACAATACCGTCACATTTGGCGCAACAAATACTGTCCAAATGGCAATACGGTGCTAGGGGCCTGCGCAGTATAGATTTTCGCCAAATACGTTGTTATGTTGATACGGACAATTTAACGTTTTTGCAAATACTTCATAAATTTTAATTAATATAATTAAGCTACTTTGAGGTTTACATTTTTGTGAATTTTGGTAGAATAAGCACAAAACAAACGTCCAATCCAAATTTGCTTCTTTCTTCAAAAAGTCCAAAATGTCGAATACCTAACTATGTGACGCGGCCCCGACGATATTTTTATGCATCTTTTTTCTTTGTTTCTGTGTTAATTTGCAAATTTTGTGAAAATAAACCAGCGCCCCCCCATAAAAAATGACAAGAGAATTCTATAGAAGACTATGTGCTTCCTTATAAAGTTAAGTTTTCCCACCAAGACAGTCCACAAAGTATGAGGTAGTTAATGACTTTTGACAGCTCTAGTGTGGTAATGGCAATATTTTCACTAGCCTATAGGAGTGTCCTATGGGGAGTATTTTTTGGGTTGTTGTGCATTTGCATTGGTGGTACTGGAAGTCCCATTGGAAATTACTGATGACCTTTTGCAGATGTTATTCCGTGTGGTACTACTTAGTAATTGAAATCATAAATTTTAATATCTCACTTATTTCATTGTTAATTGTGCTACTTTAAAAATACAATTTTACATTCCTAGATAGAATTTCTAAGGTGCATACAATAATGTATTCACTCCTCATTCTGTGCTCCATTTTTGTGTCGGTCGCCTGCCGGAATTGCAGAAGGCACATAGCTATAGGGATACTCTGGTCGTAGTCTGTGTGTGTGGTGGTGTGGCTGGTGGTTAGAATGTTACACGCGTAATAATTTTTGCATGCCGTATGATTTCCGTAAGGCCTACGATGAATGTAACTTAGTGGAAAGGGAAGGGGGGAGGGTGGGGTGACATGTTGGTGCAACCTTGGTGACCTCATGTGACCTTTGGCCCCCACTCACAAACCGCGACGGGAGACGACACTCTATTTTTATTTATTTATTTTTGTCTTATTTAGCCCTTGGTAGATCATTTCAGTGTTCAACACCTGTTTTTTCAATGATGCCCCAGGGATCCAGACGAATTGGGACAGCCAGGGTTTTCATTCACCCTATTCTTAGCGAGAAAAAACACTGGCGACACATATACAATACATCGGATTCTCCATGTATATGCTACCGACGACTTTACGTCTCCTCCGAAGGACGTTGTATTCTCATGGTTCCATGTGCCCCAGTCCAATGAACCATGGGAAGACGGAATTCCAGTTTTAATCATATAGTTCTAATACAAGCTAAGTCCATAATTTAGTACCAATTAAATCCCACAAATGTCCCCCGCCCGGGCTTGAACCAGGGATCTTCTGCACCAAAGGCGAATATCCTAACCAGTGCGCCACACTCCCTCCGTGGTCCACGTGACCATGATGTATTTTTCATTAAAACCTGTGTAACTAAATGCCGGAACCTAGACAAGCATACGCTTTTTAATCCTCAAAGACCCAATATTGGGACATTTAAAAAACACATTTTTAACCTGATTCAAAATTTACCTGTATTAATTTTAACCCCATTTTACAAAATTCCTCACACTTTCACAGAGTTGGATTTGGAATTTCTGATTCAACATCCTTCAAACTATAGACAAACATATTCAACTTTCAGCAATTCAAGAATGGAATCTTAATTTCTGACTCTACTAGTTTGGTGGGTTTGGATTTTTTAATAGTGGAAAGTAGAATTCAAATTGACAGCCAACTTTCATTGAAAAAGCACCCCTTATTTTAAGGCGTCATCATGAACAGTTTGATCATCACCCTGGTTTTCATTCTCAGGAACTGCAACTACTCGGCTTCGTGAAATGACGCAGATATTTTCAAACCAGACGCGAAGTATTATTAAAGTGTTTCACTATAAGATGAAATGTGACCTTTGAATAGTACATTGAGATAATGCTAGGAACACAAGGTCATAATGTAATCTATGGTAAATGTACTAGGATAGCTATATTGGTGTTCACTCTGAGATGAAACATGGCCATTGATAAAGTACCTTTGAGATAACCCAAGGGAACACCAAGGTCATAATATATTCTATTGTAAATGTACTATGATAGCTTAGTGTGTTCACTATAACATGAAACATGACCTTTGACAATCATTGAAGACCAGGAAGACGCAAGGTCATAATGTAAGCTATGGTAACTGTACTATGATATGCTTAGTGTGTTCACTATAAGATAAACATGACCTTGGTAACTTACATTGAGATAACACAGGGAAGACCAAGGTCAGATTGTAATCTATGGTAAATGTACTATGATAGCTATAGGTGTGTTCACTTCAGATTAACATGAACCTTGTATGAAGTACATTGAGATAATACCAGGGAAGACCAAGGTCATAATGTATCTATGGTAAATGTACTATGATAGTCTATAGTGTGTTCACTCATCAGATGAAAACAATGACCGTTGGGTAAAGTACATTGGATAAGACCAGGGAATGCCAAGGTCAATAATATAATCTACTAGTGGTAAATGTCCTATATAGCTTATATGTGTTCACTATCAGATTAAACAATGAACCATTGATCAAGTACAATTGAGAGAACACCATGGAGACAAGGTCATAATATAATCTATGGTAATGTAACTATGATAGCTATAGTGTGTTCACTATAAGATAAACTGACCTTTGTTCAAAGTACATTGAGATAACACCAGGGAAGACCAATGTCATAATGTAATCTATGGTAAATGTACTATGCAGCTATAGTGTGTTCACATCAGATGAAACATGACCATTGATCAAGTACATTGAGAATAACACTAGAGGAGAACAAGGTCCTAAGGTTAATCTATGGGAAATTGTACTATGATCGCTATAGTGTGTTCACTATCAGATGAAACATGACCCTTTGGTAGTACTGAGATAACCCCAGGGAGGCCAAGGTCCTAATATACTATGTAAATGTTTACTATAAGCTATCGTGTTTTCACTATCAGAGTGAAACCATGACCATTGCTCAAGTACATTGAAGATAACACCCCAGGGAAGCCCAAGGTCATAATATAATCTATTGTACATGTACTAGGATAGCTAAGTGTGGTGGGGGGGTTTTCACTATAAGATTGAAAAACATGACCTTTGTAAAGTACATTGAGATAATGCTAGGGATAACCCTGGTCATAATGCAACCCAAGGTAATTAATAGTGTAGTAGTAGCTGTAGTGTATTCAGGCACAACTTGGAACATCCTCTCTAAACCAAAAATGTTGGAATGTAAGTGTCAAAAGTAATGGGGCATGTTCCCTCCCTTACACTGAACAGAGTATAGAGGTTTTGAATTTTAAACATTTTGCATCCTTCAGGTGACTGGAGTTCAAAATTTCTTTTTTTTGTTTCCTTTTTTTCGAAAAGTATCAAAATCAGGTAAGCATTTTCATGACTATATTAGCTTTATTTCAAATCTGGATTAAAAAATCATTCTAGTGAGTGCTAACAAGCCTATTGTCTTAGTCAGTTATTTGTTAGAAATGACCACATGCCAGCAAGTCATTTGGGAGCCAAGCTTAAAACATGTATATAGCTATACTTGTGTGTTGTAATGGGGCGGCGAGTTATGAGCGAGTTACTGTTAGGCCATTGCGCGAGTTACTGTTAGTCCAATGCGAGTTACTACTGTTGGGACCAATGGGCGAGTTTACTGTTGGACCAGATTGCGAGTTAGATGATTGAACCATTACTTGTTTTTGTTAATATTTGATTTATTGTTTTAAGATTTGCTGTATTCTATTTTATTCATTTTTAAGGACAAAAGGTAGTGGAAAAACAACATTGGAAGAATGATTTCTATCAGCAAGTGACGTTATCAGCTATAAGACAATTGGTACAGTCTGCAGTAACTCGCCATTGGGCTAACAGTAACTCGCCCATTGGTCTGACAGTAACTCGTCCATTGGTCTAACAGTAACTCGCCCATGGTCAACAGTAACTCGCCCACTGGTCTGACAGTAACTCGCCCACTGGTCTATCAGTAACTCGCCCACTGGTCTAACAGTATTAGCCCACAAGCCCTGCTTGTGGTTCCTATGTTTACCTTCCATCCTACCCAGTGCTAACTCCTGAGAACTATATCAGCAAGTGACTTTTCAGCTATCAATTGGTACAGTCTAACCTTAACTCGCCCATTGGTCTAACGGTTCGTTCATACTACGCTGCCCTGCGCATTCAGTGCCGATATTCGATCACTTGCGCAGCAACCTCAACGTAACCTGCTGCAGCTGCAGTTTAAAATAAATTTAACTCGTTGCAGTACCGCAGTGCAGTATACTGGACAGAGACTTTAATTCGAGCACTGCAACTCACAGCAACGCACTTTTGCAGCGTAGTATGGACTAACCTTAACATTAACTCGCCCATTGGTCTGACAGTAACTCGCCCACTGTTCTAACCATAACTCGCCCATGGTCTAACAGTACCTCGCCATAACTCGGCCGCCCCAAACTCGCCGATTTTTGCATCCCCCAGGGTTGGAAGGGTTAATCGCCCAAGTATTAGTAATGTTTGATTACTTCAGTAGGCACATTCACAAAATCTCAGCTCATTTTGTGTCATCTGCAAGAGGGCTCATCAGGATTGCTTTGGTAGTGGTGGTCATGCTGTCTGTCTGTCGTCTGTCTGTGTAATAACTATCTGGTGTCAAAATGTTTATACAATCTCATATCCACTGTTTTCCATATGTCACACCTCATAGTTTTCCATGGCTTACAGGTAATAGGTTTTACACCACTTAATCCTGGTCCCATTCGTTCCTTTAACAAAATGGCCGAGATGAAAACGTCATTTTTCCTCTCATTGAACATCTCACTAAACCCTTAAAGCTAACATTCTGCTTGAAGGTCATCAGATCTCCTACCCACTCAATCAGAAATTATGGTAGTTATCCGTGAACACTAGCATGCACAGTGGACCCTGGAGGTCCAGAGCGACTTTTTCAGTCAGGTTTTCCTGTAAGATATGGTTAACATTGTTTGTCGGAATCAAAATAAACATTCCATGACACCTTTTTTTTGATATTCCACCGATTTTATACTTAATATTGATAGCAACCTGATTTGCAACCCATGTCTTGCAGTTTTTTCAGTTTTTATTCATATCCCCCTGGCTTGAAAAGCAGAAGGGGATTATGCTATCATTGAAGGCGGGGCTCGGCGGCCGGGGGCGGCGCGTCGGCGGCGGCGGGTCCAACACAATCTGTGAACGCGATAACATGAGACCCATCGGGTTATTGTGATGTAACTTGGTGGTGGATCGGACTGCCATGCCCTTGCATCTGATTAGATGATGGACGTGGCCTATTCGAATTAGGTACCTATTTGCCATAATTATTAGTTATTTGGGTATTGTTCCAACAACAATCTTGTGACGCGCTAACATGAGATCCCATAAGGGTATGGTGATGTAACTGGTGGGTGGATCAGGACTGCCATACCCTTCAGCTGATTAGATTATGGGTCGTGCGCATATGCTAATTATGTACCCTATTACATAATTAATTTAGTTAATTTTGGGGTATTTTTAACCCAAAAGCTTGTTAACAACTAGCTGAACAGATCCATAAGTCCGATTTTGATGAACACTTTTGGAGTGTGGGAATCATGTACTCTCTGATTAGGTTTGTGGGCGCATGATATCTATTAAATAGCTAATTTGCACTAATTTATGGGCTAAATTTTAATTTGGGGTATTTCACCCAAAAAACTTGTGAACAAACTATCTGAGATCCATACGTCCGATTTTGGATGAACTGATGGAGGGGTGGTGAATCGTACTCTCGCTCTGATTAGGTTTAGGTGTGTCGTCGGTGGGTTAGGGGGTGCCTGGTTTTAAGGGGTGGGTTGTCCAGCTTTAAGGGGGGTTGTGGGTTTAAGGGGGATTTGTGGGGTTTAAGGTGGGTTGTCTAGGTTTTAAAGGTGGTTGTCCGGGTTCTAGGGGGGTTGTCTGGACTTACGGTGTGATTGTTGGGGTTTACGGGGTGGGTTGTGGGTTTAAGGTGGGTTCGGGTTTCAAGGGGTTGTCCCGGTTTAAAGGGGTTGTCGATTTAAGAGGGGGGTTGTCTGGCTTAAGGGGGCTTGTTGTGGTTTAAAGGTGGGTGCATGCAGTTTAGGTGGGTTGTCCAGGTTCAAGGGGGGTTTCCGGGTTTAATAAGGGGGGTTGTCCACTTCAAGGGGGTTTGTTGGGTTTAGGGGATTGTTTGGGTTTAAGGTGGGTTGTCTGTGTTTAAAGGGGGTTGTCCCTGGTTTAAGGGGGGGGGGTTTGTCTGACTAAGGGGGATTGATTGGGGTTTAAGTGGGTTGTCCGGGTTAAAGGGGTTGTCTTCCGGTTTAATAAGGGGGGGTGTGTCTGGGCTTAAGGGGGCTTGTTGTGGTTTCAGGGAAAGGTGGGTTGCACGAGTATAAGGGGTGGTTTCAGGTTTACGGGGGGGGTTTTGGGGTTAAGAAGGGGATTTTTGGGTTTAAGGGGGGTTTTGGGGTTTAAGGGGTTTTGTTGGCACTAATACGCGTCTGCATGCGCAGACGTGCACACATTCACTGGCATGCGGCGATTGCCGCATGTGCGTATGCATTGGCACCTGACGTTGGCACAATGCGTTGTCCGGGTTTAAGGGGGTTTGTCTGGGCTTCAGGGGGATTGTTGGGGTTTAAGGTGGGTGTCTGGTTTAAAAAGGGGTTTGTCCGGGTTTAAGGGGGGAGTTGTGCCGGCTTAATGGGGCTTGTTGTGGTTTAGGTGGGTTGCACGAGTTTAAGTGGTTGCCCAGGTTTGAAGGAGTTGTTGGGGTTTAAGGGAATTTTTTTTTGGGTTTAAGGGGGGTTATTTGGCAGCTGATTATTAAAAATTTGTAAACCGCTCCCCGCCAGGGATTGCAGTTCCGAGAACCGCGACGTGTATTTTTAGGGATACTTAGGCAGGGTCAACCAACAAAAAAAAAAAAAAGGCTCCATTTTTTTTTTTTTTTTAATTTTATGTATATAAATTATTTACTGGTGTAATCCGTAATTCAAGTTTCTCCTCCTCATGAGTGGGGTCTAAAGTCTCTAGAGGTCATTAGATGTCATGGGCCCGAAAATGTGCAGAATTCTCAATTCAGTGCTAGGTGTATCCCAATGTGATTGACGAACAAAAGATTCGGAAGTCCACGATTATTATTTTGGAGAATAACCAAACAAAGAGAAAATGTCTTTTGTTTCCTATTGATGTTGCACCCTTCACCTGATCTATCTTGGAATTAAATTGGTCCTTTCATGGGGGTTTCAAGCAAAATTTAGCTTTTTAAAATGGTGCATACATTACATGGACAATGTAAAATTGAATCTGACCGACGTCAGACCCATTTTGCTTGATCACATCACAAATGTTGATCATCATGGACACTTGGATACATTGGATAGGTCCCACTTGTTATTGCCTCATGGGGACCTTGTGACCTCAGGGAACTTCAAACGAATTCCATGGCTGACGACAATGACGTTGAAGGCAATTAAAAGTCCTTTGTCATTTAAAGTTACACACCATTACGCTCTCATAGCATTTGTACTGCTGGCAACACAGCTCCATCTCCACCTATTCCGTTTCCGCATCGCCTTAATTGGCCGGCTTCTAGACATGCACTAGTCTTTGAACTCCGTAGCAGCTAAGCGCTCTTGTGTTAAAGGCTATGCCGATTAGCTTGAACAAGGAATGAAACAACGGTTTCGCGGTACCTTGGATATCTGAAATCAACGATGATCAGGTGGTCGATCTGATGTGAGAAACGGGTTTCCGACAAAAAAAGACCAATTAGCTAAATAGTTTTTGTAAGCCTGGCATGTGCCATGACTGATAGCGCAATCGAGAATTGAGCCAGCTGAAAAAGGTAAAAAAATTGCCTGTAGGATAGTATGTAAGGTTTTTCGTCTTTTTCCAAAAAATAAACCTCATATTATCAACTAGTCAGCTAACTAGACAATTGTAGTTAGAATATTTTGGTGGCATAAATCGTTCGATAGGCAAGTAGTATTTTGCGCAATATCCCAGGGGACCCAATGTACAAAAATCCCAAAATCAACGCTATATCTGACAGAGTTTCCAACCCTCAGCCTCCGAGTGGTCCGGAAAGTAGTAAGTGCTGTGTCACAGGACTGCAAAAGCCTTATCTAATTAGTACTGCGCGAGAGATAAACTTTATCAGTCCGAAAGCGAATGCATGCAAATGAAACTAAATCTCAAATATCTCCGGAATACGAAGGGGTTCTATGGAGATTTTTGCATCAGAGGGGTCCGTTTACTATGTTTGTTTCAATAGGCCTTATGTATGTAATTGGGTTGAACCTATAGAACCTAGACAGAAACATTGAACGTGGTTGTCGGGTACTTCGGTGCTCGCAAACACGGAAAAGTGAACACGCAATCGCTACGGGCCGCAATCCCTTTCCCACAATGCCTTCCGGTCTTAGTTCAGTTTGAGAATTCAAAAATCTGGTTTCATTTACGCTTTCATTTTAGAAACAGGATATATACATACTACCGGACGCAGTACGCTAGCGATAATGAGTGGTGATTGATAAACTCCCTAGGGCAGGGAAGATTTGCCCAAGGTTGCAAAAATTCAACAATGGGCGGCCGCTTGTGGTCAAAAAGATATGATAATGGTGTGAGTAGCACCAATAATTATAAGGTTTCTTCTGTCCTATATCTACGATCTGCCTACAACCTGCCGGTTGAGCTCAATGGGTAAGAGCCACCATCACTAGTAATACGGAGGTGGTTGCCGGTTTGAGTTCGGCCAAGTGCACGTTTTTTTTCAACACTGTTTACGGCTGGCCATCCAGGAAAAGCTGAATTAAATATTCAAGCGTTTCTTCTGGTAGAAAAAAACAGATCCCTGAAAAAAAATAGGTTGCACTTCCACATTTGAAATGTAAGGGGTCCTTAGAGAATGCTTGTCATTAGCGGTTCTTAAAGGGAGAAATGGCCATTTTGTAGCAACATTAATTAGGGTAATGATCAACTCTAGAGGTGAGGATTTAGCATCCACACTCTCCTTCCACAGGAAGAAAAATTAGGAACAATATAATTGTCAGTGTTGAGTGAGCATACTTAATAGACTGAGACCTGAACCTGTAATTATCACAAACTCATAGACTTATTTTACAATGGGTATGCATAAAGTTACACTCAAATGAAAACAATAATTTACCAAACTTTGGTATTCCAGCACAAAACATAGTTAATTTTGATTATTTTTTTCTGTTCTCTGTTAGGTAACAAAGCAGGTTTTGTACTGGTTGGTGTTAGTTGGTTACAAGAAAAACAAATTGCAGAGTTATTAAAAAAAAAAATTGTTTATCTTCAAATTTGGGGTGTTTTTAGTGGACCTCTGTTAATTCATTACAGGTACACTCTGTAATATTCATTACGGTACACTTGCATTTTACGTTAGGTAAAACATACAGTAGGTCTGGCATACAACATACATAAGCATTGCTTCCAAAGTATAGAAGGGATTAATTACAAATAACAGGTAAGTAATTGCTATAGGTTTTCCACATCTATAGCAATCCATATAGCTCAACCTTTGGGTGCGCTAAATAACTTCTGATTGGGATCTCAGAAATGCTTTAAAATGTAAAAAAAAACGCAAAAAATAAAAAAAATAAAAAAAATAAAAAAAATAGGGCCAAAAAAAAATGTTGGTTTTTCGTATAATGAGGAAAAATAAGGGTCGGTAGATAAATTTTAAAGATGACCCTCATTCACACTTTTTGCTCTAAAATGAATAATTGCTATGAAATATCAAAGATGATTTATTTGACTTGTAGCAGTTGTTTTTTTTGCTTGTTTTGTATGTTTCGTTCTTTGTGGTTGGTATTTTTTTAATGAAAATCATGGGGTCGGTTGGCAGATTATTTTTATTGTGGTGCTAATGTGCATCATACAAGTTTTTGAGTCGGCAGGCAGGTTTTCTAGAGTCAGTTCGGGGGTTACGGCCAATTTTTTTGGTCACTGGGCCTTGGTATGGGCAACTGTATTTTTTTCAAATTAAGTAGTATAAACCTTTCACAATTGCAGATTCAAGATGCATGTGGGTAAAACCCGACAATCTTTTTGTAGATAAACAAAACAAGGCTACTGCATAATTTTACTGTGGTGAACTTTGCCGTTTTCACAAAAATATCTCTTACTTGGGTTTTATGAACTATGCGGTCTCAATTCCTTCATGACAGTTATTAAATACAGTTGAATATGACATTAACAACATGAAAAAGATAAACCTGTTTAAAAACCTGAGTTTAAGTAATTTTTGTGAAAACGTCAAAGTTCACCACATTGAAATTGTACAGTACCCTCACTTTGTTTATCTACAAAAAGATTGTTGGATATTACCCACAATGCATCTTGAATCTGAAATTGTGAAAGGGCTTATTTGAACAGCAATTTTGAGACAATCAGTTTCACATTGAATTTGACCACTAGCCAGAGTTCGGAAACTTCCGGAAGAAACCTATTTCTTCCTGGAAGAATGGAAGAAACTGGAAAAAATGTGTTTCTTCCGGAAGAAACTGAAAGAAATTGGTAAAAACCGGAAGAAATAAAGAAATGTATTATGAACAACAGACTAAATTACACCATATTCATCTGCTTTGCACTTCAAATCAGCAAGACTACTAATAATTACCTTACAGACAACATGTCCAAATCTGTTTTTTTTTTCAAAATGAATTTACAAGTTTATAGCATGCAAGTATTTAGTAACACAATTTGGTTTTGTCTTGCAATAAAATTAAAGGTGCACATTTTAATTATAATTATCACATAAAAATCCTTTAAAATCTGTCTGGCCAATTTTATTTTAAAACACAAATCACCAAAGTATATAACATTATTGTTCTTTGTTTAGCATGTTGTGTACAATACAGATCTAGTTTGCATTGCTTAATGGGAAGAACCTGGGTTACTTTCAGGGAGACTATAAAATTTACTTAAAGAAAGTCTTTAAAGAAGGAGTTTCTGGCAACATCATATTGGCATCTCTGGAGTTTCTTCCCGTTATTTATTTGTTATTAGTAATTTATTTGTTATTAGTAATTTAGGCCTTGTAGATCATTGCAAGTTAAATGCAATTGCATGGGGGGTTCCTTGAATGGTTATTTTAAATTATTTCACTATATTTAATTTACTATAGAGTATAAAACCAAAAATGTAAGTCATTACCATTAAAATAGACAATTTTAAAATGACTTGTTTCTTCCAAGTGGAAAAAAAAATCCAGAAAAAAACATGTTTTTTTCCACCTGTTGAAGAAATTGGTGAACCCTGCCACTAGCATTTGTAGATATACTCCGGGCATATACTATTGACCTCTTAGGTCATGGGAATGAAAAGTTTTAGATTTGCGTCCGCCGCCAGGCATGTGCCGAAACAGCCGCCCCGAAAATTTCATTTATTTTTAAAAAACTTCATTATTTGCCTTAAAAGATGCTCTACATCACATAAAAACAAAGTTTTTTTAAATCATAAAACAGCTGGAAAAGGGGTTACAATTACGCACTAACAATAGACTACATGCATATCTGAACATGACACGTTTTCTGGATGTGATTGATCCGTCAGCTCTGGCTTGAAACCCATGAACTCGCAACAGTCACCAATAAAAATGTTACATAATGAATAATGAAATAAAGCCTCATGCTTTTTGAAAAAAAGTTCGACGAAATCTAAAACTTCATTTTCAGGGCCTTATATGAAGGGCTTTTGATGCACTCTGTGTATAGTGCTTCAAATTTATGTACATTGTGAAAATTTGGTCATTTATAGCGAATTATCTGATACTTTGGTTGTGATAATGTTGATTCCTCTCAGTTGTGAGGGTTTTATTAAAGGGGCATACTTAAGCCTTAGCCTGACTCCACATCCACTCACCATCAAACTGAAATTTGGAATCATGAAATCTAATGTCTGCTGCTGTCACTGAATTCTGTAAAGTCCTTTGTCTGTGTAGGGTTGACTCAACATGGGCAGTCCAAGACGGAAATGTCAATTTAGAGAATAAGTATGACGTTCGGAACCGGCACTCTCTTTACGATGAATTAAACCCAAGGCGATACCAGTATTTTAAGGCCGGCCTCGTTTTCCATGCAAAAATAAATGGGGTCGCCGGGTTCAAATTCGTAGTTAAAGAGGTACCGGTCCCCAAATCATACCTTATTCTCATTCTTAAACTGCTTTATCATCTAAGGTCATCTTTAACCCAATTTTCGCGATGCTTTACGGCCTTCTTAATAAAACCAACAAGGAAAGGACTCCACCACCCAGTAAAGTGACAACAATCGAAAAACCTGTTGAACGCAACGATCATTAGAAACGAGACGCAACGTGGCAGGCGCGCGCGAACCGTAGCAAAACGTGTGGATGACGCGAGCGCTTCAACCTAAAAATAACATCAATACGCAGCGCGTACTACCTGGGTCAATTACATTGCGAATGAACCGGCATCAGCCCAATGAAATGCTTACATTTTCACCAGCTGTTTTTTAAGAAGAATTGTCTGTCAGGTGCTATTCAACAATCACAAGGTGTGTCCAGATCTGCTTCCAGTTAGCCCACGTCTGCAAGGGGAAAACCTTAGGATCGGCCAATTCTGGTCTCAATCTGTGAGGGCATCGCCATTCAGACCAGAGGAGTTCAGATCAGGTGAAGCTGCCCAACAGGTTCAATACCAATGGATGTTACTTGGTTTGTGGCAAGGTATTTCTTTCCACAAGGTGACTTCCTTAGAGACTGTTTCATGGGGTGTGGACTTTGCTTAGAAACTCTTTCGGATTTAAGGCAATTAGCATCGGGTCTCTGTCTAGACATAAGTGCTTCACATTAAATACTTGGCAGGCTAACAAGTTTGCGGACAGAGACATCCTGTGATAAGCCGGCAGGATGGCCATTTAATGCTGGATCAAGCTCTTGGCATGGGTTGATCTTTCCCACCACAGGGTCAGCTACTCTGCACATGAGTAACCAGGGCAAGTGCCGCGATCTTAGGGTGTGTGGGCAAGAACCCATCTATTGTGCCAGTGAGTTGGTTCAAGATACTATTGCGTGAATACACATAATTACCAATCACAATTAAAACAGTATGTCTGATTTAAATGAAATTTTAGAATTAAGGTAGTTGCATGAACTTTTCTTTAAAACATAGAAAAGTGTATGTTGTAATGGGTTTCTGTTGCCTACAGTGCTATCATCATCCAGTGTGTGGATCCATTATCTAGTTATACTGATAATAAGATCAAGTGTTGGGAAGCAAACTTAACCCATTTAGGGGGCTGCATTATGTATAAGTGTACATAGCCTGGTGTATGTGTTTGCTGTCAGATAAGTTTATCTCAAAGATTGGTGCACTTGCAAAATCTGATGCATATTGCAGTTTTTTGAGGAGGGGAACACCTTTTTTGCTCACTGACACCAACAGTGGTAGAGCCCATTATTTTCACACATGATCAGCAAGTGGCAGCGCCATGACCTCTTTTTCTGGGGTGGGCAAACAGGGGCCAAGGTTGAAATCTTGGGGGGGGGGCAAATGAAAATTTGGGGTTGGGCAAACTATGGAAAATTTGAAATTTTTAACCAATTTGGACCCACAATCGCTGATTTTTGCCCCCAATCGCACCGAATTTTGCCAAAAATCCTTCATTTTTTCTTTCGGCCAGGGAGGGGAAACTGGGGGGCCAAGAAAAAAATTTAGGGGAAATGCCCCCCCACCCCCTGCCCCCCGTGGCGCCCCAATGGGCACCAGAGCAGTGGTGGCCCACCAATATCCCCAATATTTTCTTCCCCAGTTCCCCCTTCCAACAAAAACAAGATATACTTATTTAAAAATAGTTAAATAACTAAGTTTTCAAATGGTAATGGGCTTCTTGACACATAATGAAATAATCAAAATCGTTGAGTTTTTAAAAGTGTAACTCACTAGCCCAAAGACACTAACCATCTCCCCCAGAATCTCATCACAAATTAATACTTTTGACCTTAAATGGATCTGTAATCAGTAATCCTACTGACATTTCTGATGATTTTAAACCAGGGGGTTGAAACGCATTCAAAACCAGTCGTACGTGCTGGGCGCTGACATTGAATATTGCCACGGAATAATTATCAGTTGGGTTGCTTGTATACACACCATAATGTCAAATTCGATACAAACAACCGCCAAAATATCAGTTGTTGGGAGTTGGGTGCTATTGGGTGGTTAAATTTTGTCCTACCAATGGCCACACAACGACTGAAATGACACATCAGTCGTTTGATTTAAATAACCGCCTCAATGAAACATCTTTTCACAGTAAGCGCACATTGCATTATGAGGAAAAAGGAGTTCTGAGAACAATGATCCAGGTAAACTATTATTAAACCTGGACACCTATACCACTACATTAATTTGTCTCACTACCGATTAGTGTATATGAGGTTTTCTTGTGGTCGGCAAAAAGAGAGACGGTGAATTTCTAAAAGATTACGTAACGTTTTGCCTCTCTATCTATATAGACCTCTTTGCTTTTAACCACACATTGTTAAAAGTTAAATAAAAAATTTGGTGATGCGTTCAAATCCTATGATCTAATTCTTTACTCTTCACACCAACTTCGCATGGTGATGGTGCTGATCTTCATTTTATCTGTTCACAGTTTGAGCAGTTCTTGAGGCTCTAAAGAATCTGGATACTTTCAAAATCCGGGACCAGAAGAGATTCTTCCAATGTTTTTGAAATCATGTTGTTGAAAATCGAGCTTGCACCTTATTGTGTGATGGTTAAACTTCTTTATTAAAAAAGGGCAGTTTCTTTAAGCATGGAAAATAAGCCCAATGTTGTTCCCATTTACAAAGTGGTGATTAAGTCCGAACGGATGATGTAGGGGGAGTTAACGTCCTGTTCATAAATTTGACAAGTACTTTTTTGTAAGGTATGGAGAATTGATTTGATTCGTATTCTGAATTATGTGGATGAGCTGGTGACGGCCTAATGTTGTTGAAATCAAGTTTGGTTTTGCAGAAGTAGAAATGGTGAACAAAATTGGTGTTAAAATTCTTTTTTCACCTCTGCAAATTCCCTTGATGTCGCAAATGTAATCTGTTGACCGAATTTCTTGGGTTTCGCGCTCATTGATATAAAGTAGGATCACCAATATTTTAGTTTCCAAAATTTATAGGTATTCAAGGTTTTCTACTTCAATGGATCAAAAAACTTCCTCTATATGCAAAAGCAGTGGGTTGTATTCAAGGGTTCTTTCCTAAGTGGGTCCTGTACTTCTGGTTGGTGTACCACAAGGCTCTGTTATGCGGACCAATTTTCTTTTCATCTCTTTGTTCAATGACTTACTTGCTGGGTTGTTTTTCTCCTCTCTTTCAGTCTGCAGATGATCACACCATACTTGGACTTAATTCAGTGAAAATGATCATATGCTCTCAAATGATATTCACAAGATTTTCAACTGGACTATTCTCAATAAATTGCCTCTGAATCCTTCCAAATGCTCTTGTTATGCATCTGACATAGATCAATTCTCCTAATTATTGCAGTACTTATATCATGGGTGTTAGTGAGCTCTCTGAGGTTAATGGAGTTCAAGCTTCTTGTGTCACTTTCAGTAAGGATCTTTCTTTGGACTGTCACATTGACTCAATTTCTAGAAATGTTTCAAAACTTTCTGGCTTCATCATTCAGATGCACAAGCAACATGTCTCTTATGCAATGCTTAACCTATATATAAAGCTCCCATCTTGCCCAAACATTACCTATTGGTTGTGTTTGGTCTAAACCAAGGCATTATTTGGATAGGACTAGAAAGAGGCAGCAGAAAATCACAGCACCTTGTTTTAAGCAATCTCCACATGTGATGTTTGTCCACGTTTCCAGTTGACTTCTTGACTTACATTCGACTCGGAAGATACTTTCAAGATTCAAAGACTAAAAAAGAAGCAAATGGATAGTATTAGGGTATTGCACCAATCAGCAAGGACTTCTTTCTTGCTTCAAATCTATGTTTGTTTCGCTGCAACGTCTTTGGGATGAAAATACCATGGATTACACATTGCCGGCAATCTGTCTACTTTTTCAAAGCGGTTGATAAAAGTTAAATTCTAAATTTGTTTAAGGTGCATGTTCCGATCATCTTTGGGACCCCTGATTTACACGGAAGTAGTATCGATATTGATATCAGATTAAAGGCGTATTGTTCTCATTGTCGTCTGAAATTTGAACCCTATCATTCAGTCCAAGATATTAAGAAAAAAAAACTGCCGTTTAATGGTTATCCACCAATTTGCCACAGTATTGAATAGGGCTTGCAATATGCATTATTGCTTTTCCCTCAAACGGCAAGTTTGTTTCCCACGTACTTGATGTGGAGATCTGCACGTGCCATGCTCTCATGATCAAGTAGAGAACACAATAGACGTTAAAATTTCGTGAAACAATGCACCTTTAATTGATGTATTGATGTATTTTTGTATTCGGCCAGTGGCGTACTGCCCGGGGGCGGCAAGTGTCCCCTCTGGCTCAAAAAAGCGGACGATATGGACCAAATTAGGCATTTTCATCCCTCTTCTTCGGGAAATTTTAACAAATTCAACCTAAATTGGACAAAAATAAAGTAAATTGGGCAATTTTTTGCGCACTACGGCGCGCCATTTGTCAAGGTCAGACTTAATTGGAGCAAATCAACGGGCGACTTAACAATTTTGCACCCTCTGGCAGGACGACTTGGGAATGTTTCCCCCTCGAATCGATTGCCTCGGTACACCACGGATTCCAGCATGTCAGATTTCTCTCTTGTCAGTTTATAGGATGGCCTTTATATGTATATATATTATATTTGGTAGCTCTTGATAATGACCGGCGTAGGTTTCAATTTCGGTGAGTTTTTTATTTTAATTTTTTTTGCTCAGATATCTCTTAAAATGGCATGTAAGAAAAAAAATGTTTCACAACCAGCAGCATTAGAACTTTTAAAGTATAATGGACTGATAGTGTCTCTTTTCTGCATACCTAGAGCGTGTTTCTACTGGGGAACGTTTTCCGCGTCGGGAAGCGGGTCGATCCGTTATCCTGTTCAGTAGAAACAGCCCGACCCGCTATTTTAGCGCGAAGAGATACCGCTAAATCAAACTGCTCTGAGAAAGGTTTTTGCCGGTTGCATACGTATTTCACCAGTAGAAAACAGCCGATAGTGGCATTTGCCGTACTTGGGCCAGAAAATGATGACAATTGGCCGCCGTGGTAATGCGACTCCCTACGCGCGTTGTTCAAATCATCAGCTATATTTCATATTCAGAAGTGAATCAAAACATCATAACATTATGATGAACACTTAGTAATTCTTGACTTCTTACACCTAGTTCTGGGATAGTAACATTCCATTAAAGGAAAATACAATAATACCCAACACTGTATGATAAGTAACGTGGGGAAGAGGCAACTTCAAGGGTCTGTGCGAAGCATGATAGCGGTAAGTGCAGTTCGAGATGCCACATAACGTCGGTGCCTTTCAATAGAAACAGCTGAGAGAGCGGAAAAAGCGGGTACATAGCGGGTCAGCAAAATCCATGTTTTGCCGTGTCGGCAGTAGAAACACGCTCTAGATAACACTTCCACCTAACATCCTCTTTGATCCCTAGGAGATGGAGAAAACTACATAAACCAGACTAATCCGTGCTACCAGAGTTAATGAGGACCCGGTCAGGTGATGGAAGCTGATATGAAGGTATGAGAGCGAACCAATATAGAATCAGTGTGAGGAGGTGAATTCTGTCTAAAATTTACAGGCTGTGAAATCTTGCAGACACACACAGATACATTAATCTTAAACCATGTTCACTCTAACTGTGAAGGTCCCGACTGAGGAAATTAAGCAAGAGCCTATTAGTGCTGTTTACACTTGGAGACAAGTGGCGTGAGGAGTTGTCACCAAGTCGGAAAAAAATCACAGACCAAGTAAAAGGGTGCATTAGTCTAGACATAAAGGAAATCTGGGGACACACGTTAATTTGTTTGTTGATTCTATAAATGAAATGGCAAATAAAAACAATTTTCAATTTTGGTAAATCTTCTCATAGTTACACTTACAGATTATTACCACCGACAATTTGGGCATACATGGTATATCATCCCAAGTGGGGGACTTTTAGCAATTCAATTTTTTTAATACCATTATTGGTGAAATAAACTTATATACAGTCCACCAAACTTATCAATGGGCAAGCAATTACAACTTTGTGGCAATTTACGACTTTGGTTGACAGTTTGAGGCTCGCCAGTAATGGGTTTCAATTGCCAATGTCCAAACTTCTTATACCCTTCCACAGGGGACCTTCAAACTTCGGGTGAAACAGGGGTTTTACTTGGTGATGGATCAAGTGCAAGTGAGTCGTTTTGGTTGGGAATTCTATGGTTTGCAGCTTGGCTTTAAAGGTGGCATTTGATTATAGTACATTATATTTTGACAATTTTAATACTTAGTTGTCCAGGTAGACAAAGGAGTATTATTGATAATCCTTTTCCCTGGAGATGGCCAGCAGAACGATAGGTTGACTAAAAAAAACCATGTGGCTTGGGCCGGATGTCGGAATCCGTCGACCTTCGTATTACCGGCACGAAGCTCCCTAAGTGTAAATCGATATACTGTAAGAACATCAGATGGCTATCGCTAGGAAAGGAAAGGACACCTTGCGAAACCTAACACCTATAGATGATATCTATCGCTCCCTCTACCAACCCTGCCTTGATAGCTCACTCCCCCCGACGCGTGCGTTGCATGTATAAGAAGGTCGTCGGTTTCGAATCCGGCCCAAGTGCACATGGGTTTTTTTTTTCAACACTATCGTGCGCTGATCGTCTCCAGGGAAAGATTAAAGGGACACTATCAAGTGATTTGAAAAATATTTGAAATTGCAGGAAATAGCTTCAAAGTGAAGGATAAGTCTGGAGAATTCTCAAGTCTTAACCTTTTCCAACTGGAAGAAAATTTGACAGAAAAGGAAGAAAGGAAACGGCAATGTTCCAAGATACGATTCCCCATTCAATTACGTGTTGTAGTAAGTGTCCGAAGGGACAGTTATGACTAAAATATCAGAATTTGCCTTATTAGGTTGCTTCTTGGTCTTATCATTTGCCGGTTTAGGTTAGGGATTTCGGATGAACCCTGTACGTTACCATACTGCAAAAAATACTGATTTTTGATGATTTTTTCGATTTCCTGATTTAGCAAATCCACTGTATAGTGTCTTTAACAAATATACATGCATTCATTTTGTTCATATATCCTTGAGAAAAATGATGGTCCAAAAAATTCATGTTGACTATGATCTTGGTGTTTTTGCATTGTGGAACAAGAGTTGAATGACAATCACCCATAGCAGAAGTTGTTGAGGTATAATAAAATATTTGCGTTTACCTTGGGCGAGCACAAGGTTACAACATGGCCGTACTGGGTCTTATCAGCTCGTACAGGTTAAACATAGGCGAAACAGGCGATGTCCATGCGTAAATTGATGATCCAGTCAAAATAAGGAAAAAAGGGTCATGAAATTTTGATGTAGGCCTTGTTACAGTTGTTTTAGGGTATATGTAGATACTTACATATACTCGATTCATCTTGAATGTGGTACCCCGTACCTTCTTGCGGAGGTGAAAAATTTCATGAGGTGCAGGGACTTCTGTTAATCCATGTTATTGTGAGGAATGTTAAGGCCTGTAAACACACATTATGTGTTTCCATACATGAATGAATTGTATTAGTGGGCAGGTGAGTGAGGTTTTATATGACCGGGGTGTCCTCCAAATAATCCGGTGTGGCACGGGTATTTGAATTCTGTCAATTTCCCTCTCCGGAGTAATTGAATAGTTCCAAAACTCCAGGGGGGGACGAACGTGATCACGAGAATCTACTATAATCATCAAAATATTGTAAACTCCAATAATAAAGCAATGCTAGATGCAAGATAATTTAAAGGGTTGTTACCGGACCACATGCATGGTTACTTGTTTAGGTAGAAAAAAAAAAAAACTGACCAAAAACCAGGTGTTTAGGGGAGCAAAAACCATAAAAAAATTGTTTAGGGTTTATTGTTTATAGCGGTGGAAAGTCGTACTTGTTTCAAAGGGTGCCTGTTTGTAGTCCATGTTTCACACATCAATCCCACCTTTGAATATGATTTCCCCCACCCCAAATTCCAAATGAAATAATTAAAAGTAAGAAGTGATGCAATCATGTATGGACACTGCTTCAGCTGCTTTCTTGATAAGAAATAGAGGCATAAACCATTGTCCCGATAAACTCTGATTAGAGCTATATATGCTTGTGCATTGCTGAGATGATGGGTGTGGGTAAAGAGGATAACTGCCTTATATAAAGCACCCTTGAAAGTGAACGGGGTTTTAGTGTCGATCTCTTAAAGCTCTTTGAGAAAAATACAGTGCTTAGAACTTGGCTATATTCTTGTGATCTTTAAATTAATTGTTATTATTGTTCATTTGTTTTACAAAAATGAAAAATTTTTTTATTTTGGCTAATTTGCATCAAAATTTTTGAGTCGGACCAGGTTTTTTCTAGGATCGGTCACATTTCTCTGGGAAAGAAAAAAAACCCTAATTCATCCTTGTTTACCCAGACACCGGCATCTAGGGAAAGAAAAAAAATCAATCTTTTGTTTACCCAGACAACTATGTAGTTTCTTCTCAAATATAGGTCATGTTGCAATGTTTAATATGGGATCAGTCATGTGTGTCTTTTTTTGCAATGTGTTATATTTTTTTGAAACCCAGTTGTATTTTCCAGAGAAAGTCTATTGGCGGGCTTCATTGGCCTTTTGGCCTTTTCCTCCCATTGTTATTTCTGTTTTGTAGATAGGTTGTTTTTATTATTTGATGTTTGTTTGTATTGTATATGGAAACTAAATAGTGATTGATTGTTTAAAACCACTCTATGGAGCTGGAGCTGGCCATTCAGTGAGCATAGAAGAAAAGGGAATGAACATACTCCCTATGGCAGGGCGATTGCAGATGTCTACTGCCCTCTAGGATTGATGGTTATGTATTGCTTCTTTTACTTGAGTGCATGCAGCTGTTGTACAGTAGCAGTCACTTATTTCAATGTAGGATTGCTTTAAAGCCATAATATTTATATTATGGCACTGCAGTTTTATGTTCCCCTGCCCAATCCCTGCACAGGATGGGCGCGAATAAAAGTATTTCAAAACATGGGTTTCATTGAGTGAGACTGGGAAAGTTGATGTACTAGTATACTTCGAAAAAAAAGTTGGGAGTGATTAGTTGATGCACGTGAAACATGCCCAAAAAAATACAAAACTGGGTTCACTTGAACAAATCATTTAAATTGTTCGCAAATTGTAAAGAGCACTGGAATTTGTGAATTTTTTTGTGGGCCCGCCAGCTATAGGCTGGCCAGGACCACTTAGCAATCCGTTGTCGTGTGTATGTATGTGCTGTTTGTATGGATGTGTGTGTCAAAAATGTTGAAGGGGGGCAGGCAGCGCGGGGTGCGCAGGAAAAAAAGAGCGAGTAGAAGAGGGGACCACGAGAGAGATTGAGTGAGAAAGACGAGGAATCTAAAAGACCCGACCACTATTAAAATTTTTCGAGGTAGGAGTTGTTGTCCTCTGGGACATATAACTGATTTGAAAATGGGACCCAAATTAAGCTGAAATTTGACTCAAAAAAACATCTAACCAATTTAAATAGAATTTGGAGTAAGTACCTAATACCAGTGATTGACCTTTGCCCTGTATAATGAGGGAGGGAATGGTCCGGTTTTTTGCAGTGGAAGGTTTTGTTTGAAACGCGTTTTCATCACATGTATAGATATTTAGGGCACGGTTATATAACATCCAGGTCAAATAGGAGATAGTTATGTTTGATACAAACCCTGCTTCAAAAGATTAGTATTTACTAATAGGCGTCAATGTGAACTTACATATTCCATGACTCAAAGGTTGTGTCAACAATAAAAAACACAGGTTGTAGTATGTATCTTTGGACTTATATACTCAAGATAGCAATCACATACATGCATATAACATTCTCAAAAGAATGGGCTTAAAGTTGGAATTCCAACTTATGACCTGGTAAACCTCAAAGAGGCATTGTTCGCGTCTTCAGATGGTATCATGCAACGTTCTGTATTTGTATGTCTGTAAACAAGAATGGGTTCCTAACACACCCTACAAGTGGTAAGACGGAAATAAACCTAATAAGGACAAAATCAGATATTTTAGTAATTACTGTCCCTACGGGCACTTTCTACACCACGTAAATGGATGGAGATCCATATCTAGCAAACACTGCTGTGTCTTCTTTTGCGGACAATTTTTCAGTTGCAAAAATAATTATGAGGAATTCTACGAGATTATCCTTTATTTTAAAGCTTTCTGCAATTTTCACATATTTTGTTCTTTTGGTGAATCACTGATAGTGTCTTTAATTTGTTTATATGGAGTCTAATTTTCAGGTTGCGTCTTTTTCCAAAAAAAAAAAAATACTCAAGGATAACGTAATAACTAAACAAATTGGAGTATCTTTTCTTGAGTTTAAGGTCTGCACAATGAATTTTAGTTCCTGTTGCCGCTCCGCCCGGTAAATGGCCCAGAATCCCAAAAAATTAATTATTTTTCATGAATTCCTTATTGTGTGTCCTTATAAGAGTAAGATTTGTTCCAAGTATTTAGATTTTCTTACAACAAATAACCTTACTATATAAGCAAGCCTTCATCGAAATTTGCTTTTAAAAAATGCTTTTCCGACAGCACTTTCACCCAAATTTTATTATAAAGTTGGAAGTTTGGAGGGATGCGGAGGTTAAAACAACAAAAGACTTGAACTCAACATTGGTGGTCTTTTCAAGTAGGGCAAGTCCAAGTAGCAGGAGCCATGTTGTAATGTTAAGGGAACATCAGTGCATCCATCAAAGAGTCAAAATTATTTGAAATTTGCAGGATTAGTCTAGAAGTGAAAAATAAGTCCGTAGAATTTGCATAAGTCATTCCTTCCAATTGAAACATAACACAAAGGACGAAGTGCAGAGAGTACGAATCTCCATTCATTTACTTGGTTGTAGGTAAGTTTCCGTACGGACAGGAATGACTAAAATTCCAATTTGTTGTCTTTCTAGGTTTTGCTTTTTCATCTTATCCCTTGCAAGGCAATGCATGTTAGGGTACTACTGTCCTGTTACAGACAGGCAAAAATCTGATTTTTTTGATTTTTTTCGATTTTCTGATTTGGCAAATCACGGATAGTGCCTTAACGTGGTTGTAAGGTACGCATAATCTAAATTGCTGATCAAGTGGTCAAACGTTTATTTTCAAAGATGAATGCATGTTTGAGAGAGTTCGGGAAATTTGAGGAGATTGGTTGGGGTAGGGGAGCATTTTTGGTGATTTTTGGATGGTTTTCCCGGTGTTATGTCCAAAGTCTTTGTCTTATTACACTTTATTTAATTGCCCACCACCCCCTGGTAGTTTATAAGGGTGAACATGCTTGGATATATTGTCAGCGTACAGTCTTCACCCCTGCGAGCTCACGATACGTCTTTTTAGCCTTTGATTTTATCACTTAAAAGAGATCTCTTTACACACTCTACGATACAATCGTTCGTTGGAGCGTCATGGTTAAGTTCAGTACGTAAGCCTTAAAAAGTGAAACTATCTTTGACTGTCCTCTCCAAGTCTTAGTTGTCCCCGTGTGCACTTAATGGTACGAGTTATCCCGGCACGGCAGAATTCAACAGGTTTCAAGATAGAACAAAGGGTTTAGAGCTTGACACCAAAAGGAGATAAAATACCAAGGAACGACCCTTTGAATCTCGTAGGGCATGAAGGAAAGATCTAGAGAAAATGTGGTATCCAGATCCGTTGGAACTCTACATTAAAGTAAAGACGTCGTCTTAAAAAGGTGTCCGTTTAAAAGTACCTAACAAAAGCTGACAAAGTTAAAGTTCGTTCACCCCGCCTGTAAGTTAGTCGTGACAACCGTTTTAGTGAGGGGGCTTCAAGTTTTGCCACGGTGGATCGCCAAGATCAAGGCCAGACAGACGGTGGCGGACGCCACTTGTGATATGGCAAACATGGAATCGATATATAATTAAAGTTGTAGTCAGATTCAAGAGACCATTTATTATCTATAGTAATACAGGACTAGTTCTGCTTCACCAATGTGTGATTTAGTATCATGGTTAACTGGAGGCAATTCAAATTCCCCACTAGAGTATTCAGAAGCACAGATGGATAAAGACTAACATAGCATATAGAACTAGATCTCAACTGCGAAAAAGGTACCATCAGAACAATGTTCTACTGAAAGAGCTCAGAACAAAAGTGATGATGAACCATAGAACCAGATGATAGTGTGTCAGTTGTAAGACAGAAAAGTATTAGCGGCACGGAGTATTGCATCCTCAGGAACAACAGGAAAAGGGAGCTGGAACTAGCAGCAGAAGCAGCCTTCATAATGAGAAAAAAATAGTTTGGCGGCTCAAAGCAACGCAAAGAGGACAACTAGAGCAGAAGAGGCAAGAGAGAAATGTAAGCAGCTATCAGAATAGAGGGATGAAGAATTGGTTTATACAAGAGCGAAGCCATTTCGAGATGCAGAGAAAAGGAAAGTAAAGGAAGAAGAGGATGAAATTGCAAGAATAGAAGAAGAAATGAAAGTGAATGCCGAAGTGGAAGCGGCAAAAGCCATCTCCCAGATATATGAAGAAGGATCTTCAGTAGTTAGTTTGGGGAAGCAGAAATTTTTTAAAGTTTTTGTTTTATCACAGATGAGATATTTGACACTGTCTATCATCTGCTAGGGAGATCCGTATCAAAACAAAACAAATAAAAAGGAGAAATACAAGCACATCAGCGGTGGTACCAGCTGAAAATGACAAGAGAATGCTCCAACAGGAATTGAAACAGCCACCACCAGTTCAAAGTTATAGCACAGAGTCACCCACCAGTGGGCTGACGCAACCAAGAAAGCATATCAGATATTGGTGCATATGGTGATATAGAATATAGGACAGGGCCAGACAGACAGAGAAAGCCTGCAGTCAACACTGAAAAGGCCGTATCTCAATAGGGTGATGAGAGGCAAACATTACAAAACTGTGAGAAAACACCATTCCAAACGAAAAAATGGTGTTATCCTCCATCAACCATAATGACCAGCTTTTCTCAGCCACTTGTGAACAGTTACTCACCCGCATCCATGAAAATCAACCTGTAACAGGAGTAGCTGTCCTACGACGATGGTGGACCATCGTTACTCATCTCGGTGCGCAAAGTAACCACCGGTGACGGTAGATCGCAACTACCAATGGTGAGCGGAAACCTCTCCAACATGAAAGAGAATCAACAGTGGACGTGGTCCACAATTGCCAAGAGCATCTGCCAAACAATGCATTAGGAACCCACCCAACCGGGCCGGGAGCCCACCAACAATGAAAGGTAACACAACCGTGGAAGGCATGCCCACCACAATGAAAGGCACCCACCAATAGGATACGGGAGCCCACCAACTATGAAAAACTAACTACCAGTTGTGGACAGGAGCCCACAAATCATGAAAAAGTAACCCACAAACAGTGGACGGGAGGGCCACCAGCTGTGAATACCAGTCCATCAACTATGAACAACTACCCACCAAAAGGTGGATACCTACACACCAAGTGTATTGGAACACTCAGCAGAAGATATGAATAGACATGCCCCGATAACAGTGAGCAGCTATCCAATCTCAGCAGTAAACAGCCGTTCCCCACCAAATGGACGGTTTTCCAACCACAGGAGTAGGTAGCCAATAGAGAAGACAAACCGTGGTCTCGATACTAAATCAGTTAGTAAACCCTACAGCGTCACACAGCATTACCGACACCGGACATGGATACATTTGATGGAAGGAAGTGAGTTGGTTTGTAGTTTCATTCCCAACCTTTATGAAAACATTCAAGTCAGTAGTTGAAAATGTGACCCCAGACGATTACCAGAAGATTGGAAATGCTGTATTGAAGTATACCAAGGGGAGGCCTCAAAAACTTGATAATAAAGGATTGAATTCTTATTGCATCACCAGCCAGAAGCATAGAAACTGCCTTGAGTTTTTGACCACCGCAACTATGGAAACCAGCCTTACTAGCGACGGCATACAAAATGAAAGCGGACACTTGGCCAACCATAAGCAGGAGATAATGAAGCTTTGAGAAGGTATTCAATATTTCTGACAGGCTTGATCATTGCCAGGCGAGGAACTCAGGACTAGCAACGTATAGACAGTTGATTCTGACGACCGTTCGGCAGGAAAATGGCCACACCAGGCAAGCATCATGGATTCAAAAGTGTTGGGAAAATGCCGATTGTGATGATACAGTATCGGGTGCCACACAATGGAGGACTTTGAACGATTCTGAATCGAATCTCAAGAGACTTAAATGACCCACGAGTTGCGGCTTGGGATACCAAAGGCGTCTTTTTTTTTTTTCAAGAGAGATTGGCAAGACAGAACAAGGTCAAACAACCACAAGAAAGAAGCTTTTGACTGCGTCAGACAGCAGGAGAATCAAAAAGACTATAATTAAAGTAATTATAAGAAGATGCCACAAGAACAGAACACAGAGCAGGCATCAAGCCAAACAAGGCATGTCTTGTATTGTGGACAAGGACCAAACATGTCTTTTAGAGTGCAGAAAGTTTTGCAGCCTGGCAACCTTCAGGACAAATCTAGGTTGTCGTGGACAAAGGCCTGGTGCTTCGGATGGCATGAGTACCGGCCACACCAGAGAAGTGCAGAGCCTTGCAAAAAGTAGTCAACCCCCTGTTGTAGTAGAAAACACACACAGTGTTGCATGACCCCAGTCGGGAACCAAGCCAACAAGAAGGAAAGGAATAAGGAAGATCAAGGCACTCCAGAAGTGACAACACGGTGGTAGAAGAAGTAAAACAAGGGTTATGTGCAGGAACCAATACCAAGGAAGACCACCAACCCATTAATGGCAATAATACCCGTCCTTGTGAAGCCAAAGAACAGTGAAAAATGCATTGCCAACATATGCATTCCTCGATAATGGCTGTGGGCAGTATTGTGGAAGAGAGTACAATAAAAACCTTGCACCATGCCAATAACTAAACACACCCAGGCTATGCTGTGACAATATGGCACCTTGAAAGGTATTGAAAAACCAGAGGTAATCCAAGGAGATGTTCAAGTTGGAAGCATTGATGGGAGCCATTTATTGATATGCCTAATGTGTATGTGAAGAGTCAATTACCAGTGGACCAGAAAGATATTCCAAGCCAGGAAGACATAGAAGTGGAACCATCTTGTCATATCAAAATTTCATCAAACTACCCCCCAGACCAACCCCCTTGTGACGCCAAATAGCCAAGGTTACGATCATGATGGGGGAGGAAAACGGTTCCGGGTTACATCAAAAAGCCCATTGGGAGCTTATCGGGAGAAACGGAAATAGGAGAACCGTATGCCATCCGGAGCCCATTAGGGTGGACGTAGCTGATTACCTGGTAAACTACATAATCAGTCAACCAATGTAAAATTTTGCAGAAGTGGAGAGTCCATCATAGTTCAGATAGTGGCAGAAATTACTGCAGAGGAGCAGTCAGGAGTATGGGAATGGCTGAATTCAATGAAAGAATGAATGAGGAGACACGGATCTGTCAATAGAGACAAGCAGGTTTCTGCGATATGAAGAATCCATAGAAACAAGAAGTAGATAGCCCACTACAAAAAAGCTCTGCCATTTAGAGATAGAAATAAGTGAATGGCCCAACAACTATGACCAACCAATGGCATATGTTTAAGGTTGAAAAATAAATTGAGAAAGGGCCAGTCAGCTACATGAAAGATACGCTAAGTTCATGTCAGGAACTGGTGGAAGAGCAATATGGGAAAAATACCGAAGCCGATTTCTACACGAATGTGGACGTGTATGGAGATACCCACACCACCACGTTGCAAAAAACTTCACACAAATGCCAGAAACAGATCTAGCAGTTGTGTTAACTGCAAGTAAAGTACAAGGGCGCTTCAATGAATGATGAATTGCCTCAAGGCCCTCAGACCTCCACCAATCGCCCTATATGGGGTGCTACTTGCGATGTGAGAGAGGACATGTTAGCTTGTGTGCGGAGATAACAAGCAAGTTTAATCAGGTCCGCATACACCATACGATTTGCCAAGCTGAGGTTCTGGGGTGGGGAGATATAAACCAGAAAACAGCAGAATATAGGCGTGTACCGGGTTCGCGCGTGTCATCCCCAGCTGATGCGAACTCGCCTTAAAGAAAACAGCCACTGACAACCAGCACAACTACTCCAAGGAAGTTATAGATACCCTCAATAGTAACTTCTATGTTGATGACTTTCTGAAGTCTATGAGCCACTCTGAAAAAAGAAAGCAGCACATTAGCCAATGATGTCACAGAAGTCTTATCAGAAGGAGGATTCAAACTAACCATATGGAGTGGAAACAGCAAGAAGGTGTTAGAAAGCATTCCTTCTGAAGAACCAAAAAAAAAAAAAAAGCGCAAGGGCCATATGATATAGATACGTCAGTGAGTGGTCGATCACTGTCTGTAGCTTTGCAGGCAAGCATTTAGACTTATTACTGATGTCAAGGATTGAACTCATCGCAATGAGTGAAGATTAATAGTGTTGCTTTATACACAGCATTAGCGTTACTGAGCCAGATGAATATCAAAATGGGAAACTGTTGAAATTTTTGAAATGGCTCCTAATATGGCCACAAGTCAACGTGTAGGTGAGACAGGCTGGAAACAGAATGCTGTTATGCAGTTTCCATGCTGAGGGGATATGTAATCCTTCCCATTAGGAAACGCAGAACTGTATGCCACTGTTGGCTAAAGTTTAGCTGTGGACGTTTTTAACAAAATTTGGAATTTGTCTCCAAGTTTTATTTCTTGGATTCTGTTTAGGCAGTTTTGATAAATGTAATTGCATTATGCCAACGAGAGTCTCCCACGTGTAGTGTACTTAGCAAGTTTGCTGTGAGTGTGTGAATATGAAATTGTGAAAGAATCTTTTGTTGGCCGGAAGTACTCAAATATGGGGACACTGGGACCATACAGGACTGAAAGAAAAGACTTTGAGTTCAACACTATAGTGCTAATTTTGTACCAAGTTTTCTTATGACCACAGCAATTTTTCAGTGATAATTTACTACTTAGTGTCTCACTGTTACATGACTTATGTGTTTAAGTTGGGTAGTGACATTCCAAGTAACAGGTGATGTCGGGGTTATGGCGTCTCTCGTTCTTTTACATGCTGATACTACTTTTGCGACATGGGAACTGCCCCACGCTTGGGGTTGGTTGAGATCGCCCTGTTTGTATTCAGTGCGATGGGGGCCGGAATATTATGTCAAGTCTTTGTTTTATTAACGTATTACTTGCCCCCTTACTCAATACCCCTTCTTGGTCGCCTTTCCTGGTTAGTAGAGAAAGCCTGGTGTGAAGCATGCTGGGATATATTTCGTCTCTACGTGGCAGCGTACAGTTATTTCACCATCCCAGAGAGATTCTGGATCCTGATTTACCGCTTTTACCTGTGTTTATCACTTAAAAGAGATAGCTTTACACTCTACGATACAATTGTTCGTTGGAGCTACTGGTTAAGTTCGTAAAGTAGCTTAAAGTGCAACTATCTGGAACGTCTCTCCAGCGTCTTAGTTGTACCCGTGGCACTTATGGAAGAGTGATCACCGATCACGGAACAGAATTCAACAGGTTTCAGATAGAACAAGGTTAGAGCTTGACACCATAAAGGGAGATACACTACCGGACGAGTAAAGTATATGCTGTATTACCCGACCATTTTGAATCCTAGTCTAGCGGAACACACCCTGCTCATCACCCCTCGCGTTACCCAAGATCATAGAGAAAAGTGTCTCAGATCTGTTGGAAACTCTACACCCGTGCTGTTTTGGGCTACTTTGTGTTTCAATAGTTCATGAGCATTTCCTGCACACCCACATCGGCTATTTTGGTCGGCAAAAATAAAAATTGTAAAATAAACATTTTCCCACAAAAGTGGACACTTGATGGTTTCCCAGATGGTTTCTGGGGGTGGTTTTCTGTTTTGGATCATTTTTGTGTATCCATGGTTGTTGACCCCTGCTGGAAACCCAAATCAGATATTGTGGTTTAAAGGGGGTGGCGCCCCGATTTTAAGGATTCTGAAGTTTTATCTTGATTAGTGTTGATGGTGTGGGCCCTATGTCACCCACCCTCGTTGATAAAAACTCTTGGTCCCACCTGTAACCCAGTTTCGCGCCGATTTTCAATCGACCTGTTTTTATGTTGAGAGTTTTATACAAGAAGACTACGTGATTTCGTGTACTCTTTTTAGATTTTACTCATAGCCGTACGCCCTGTATAAAGTTCATATTGGTTGACCAAAATTGGGGTACATTTTCGCTCATTACTTCGAAACCAAACATCATTTGGCCTCCTACGGATTTTACAGGGTCAATGAAGGGGAATAATATTAGCTTTCTGATACCAAAATGTTGCCCACTTCCTTTGTTCTCGCCCCCATCAATTCGGGTTATGGGGATCCCTAGACACCGGAAGACGGCCCTTCCCCCCTGTGCTCCGCACACCGATCGGGCCATGGACCTTAAATGACAAAATAATAAATTTTTTCAAGAACAGTGGACATTGGATCGTTCCCCAATGGTTTGTGTGCCGGGTTTACCAGGGGTTTTTTGGTTCTTTGTATTTCAAGGCTATTAAGTCTTGCGACCCCCAATTGGCTGTGGTCCAAAATGATTCAAATTATTTTGTGAACTTAAAAGAAACAATTTGGGTTGGGTCAGATTGGTTGTCACACGCATGCGTTCCAGTGTATTTCTTTCCCTTTGTGTATCAATTGTTTTGTTGAGAAATTGTTGGAACACATAATTGGCTCTTTTGATCTATTTGCGTCTAAAATCGGTAAAAAAAAAAGAATTTTTTTTGTGCTCAAGATAAACAACCTGGTACTTTTTGTGTCACTGCCGTTCCCCCCCTATTAGGACCCACCGCTACTCGCCCCCCTTTTGGCTGCGCCCGGCCCGCCAAACCGTGCCCCGTGCTCTGGCTGGTCCTTTGTGTTTCAATGGTTGATTGAGAATGCCTGGAACCACTTCAGTTGTTTGGTTCACATAGTCAAATACTGCTTTTTACAGAAACTGGCCACTTTGGATGGTCTCAGCTGGTTACTGGGTGGTTTTGGTTTGTTTTTTGGCTCCTTTGTGGCTATCCAATGGTGTTGAGCATTGCCGGAAAACTAAATTGGGCCATTTCTGTCCAATGATCACAATATGCTTTCTTAACTTAAAATACCCCCTTTGGCTGGTTCCTTCTGGTTTACAGTTGTTTTCTAGTCTTTTGTGGTAATGGTTGATGAATTTAATCCCCTGGATCCCGATCAGAAGTTGTTTCCCCCCAAGCTGGTCCACATCATCATTTTTTAAAGGACCACGTGTACTTGGTTATGGTCCCAGATGCTCCCTGGAGTTTTCTTCTTTTTTTGTTTTTCTGGGGGTTTTTGGCTCACTTTGGGTAATTCTCCAATACCCCCCAAACTATTCCAAATTAAGCAAACTTTTATTAAATTCCTCCATTCCATCCAATTGGTTTTCCAATGAGAATGATCTCTTTCCCTTGTCAAAAGTGGACCTTCTGTTTGTGACGGCGCACCTCCTGGCGCACCCCTCTTTGGGTTTGCTGTTGTTTGTATTTGTTTCCCTGAGAGCGGTATACGTTCCGGGTTTTCGACGCTCCCACTCTTGTGTTTCATGGTTATTGAAGGCACTGTCCCCACCCCGTCAGGGACTTGCTGGCCCCGATCTACACATGATGGCTCTTGGCCATGTGTCTTTAAAAATCGCGTTGAACCCTGACTTGGACCACCCATCCCCCTTTTTTGCTCGTTAGTTCCCAGAAAGCGATTTTTAGTTCGCTCTGAATCTCGGGCTGTATGGTTAGTTGGTTTCTTGTAATTCATTAAGTGACATCTAAAATTAAAGGTCGAGAACGACCCAATAAAAATTACAGATGACTAAAAGTTTTAATTTGGTAATCCACAGGATGACTAAAATTTTTGTCGGATATTACCAAATTCTACCTTGGTAATCCGGCGGATTCCCACATTTATTTCTTTTTTCTAACAGCTGGTTAGAAACAATAGTTACTTTGGTAGGTTGTGTCTTGTAGTTTTCCAATATTTTTTTTTTAATTTTATCTTTTTTGGTTTTGGTTTGGCTTTTTTTAATAAATAAAAACTTACCGTGAAGCAGAGAAAAATGATGTTGAGTATGTCGCTTTAGTCGTGAGACTCATCTTTCCCAGTAAATTACGCAAATGTGATGAAGAAAACTTCCGTAGACCAGGGATGAAATTGCATTCAGAAGCACCTGCTATGCGGACATGGAGTTAATTTTAGAGCTTTACACCTTCCAATTATTATCCCAAATTAAACTTTTATTCAATGTTAATGCTTTTTAACCACAGGCCCGAGCGGCTGTGTCGTCTTGTGGTCGGTCTGTTGTAGGTAACGGTAACCATTCTGTGAGGCTACCACTTGGACAAACCTCTAGCTACGACATCCATTGCCAGTTAAGGTGTGCTCCTGCTTTCTTACTCTTGAATCTTTTCCCTCTTCTCTTCCCCACCAAACCATCTTTCACCATCTTCATCGCATCTCATTCGGACCTACCCATTTCAACATCTTCAGACAGCGCCAACTTACTCCGTGTTTTCAACCTCCTGCACCTGGGCAAACCAAAACTACCGACTTGTGAGGGCGATTCTCTATTCTAGCTTCCCCTCAAATATACTCCATACACATTACACAGTCCGTTCTCTTTGTTATTCATCCGAGATCCATCTATACGCCTCCGCCTATCTTTCCCTTGCTTACTTCTACGTCTCCCGCCCATCCATACCTTCCTCGTCCTCCCTCTGTCCCTTCTCTAGTACTCTCTTCCTGTCCTCCCACCCAGCCCCGCCTGTTCTCACTTGCCCTCCATGCATTTCTGCCCTTGGTTACTGGGTCTCACATTGGAAGGTTCCTGTTTGGGGGTGAGTAGTTCACTTGTGATATTTTAGGTCATGTTATCCTGTGTGAGTAGTGTTACTTAGTGGGTTTGCGCTTTTCGGTTACTTTTTTAGGTGTTTCATTTCTCCCCTATCACCGTAACTGTATTTTTGCTGTGCTCTGAGTATATGGTCCGACCCGTTACCATGATTGCGTCCGTTGTCCTTTCTGCTGGCACTCTGCAGCCATTTTTCCCGTATGGTCTGAACACTAATGTTTTACACCATTCAACCATCCCCCATTTGAGCCCATTTTTTTGGGTGGTCTCCCCTCTATCCCGATTCTCCCAGACGTTGCTCCCAGACCGCTCACCAACTTAGCGCTGTTATTGTGGAGGTTCTACGCGCAGTGTTCGATCCCTT
Organism: Ophioderma brevispina; assembly: GCA_023653785.1. Taxonomy (NCBI): domain Eukaryota; kingdom Metazoa; phylum Echinodermata; class Ophiuroidea; order Amphilepidida; family Ophiodermatidae; genus Ophioderma; species Ophioderma brevispina. The sequence goes on from JAMKCH010085173.1 coordinate 58,973, forward strand.
TTGTGTTGTTATTACCCTTTCTCTTAACTGCTCTGCCAATTCTTCCCTTGTCCTTCTCTGCCCTGTTTTCGTTTAGTGGGTGACCATTTGTGTGCATCGTGTATGTTCCAGGTGTGGTTAGGTGGTTTTTTATTTCACACTCTTGTTCGACAAAGTTGTGGCAGCGCCTCCCCGGAACTTGGTTTTATGACAAGACACACTAGAACCCGAGGTTTTGTGCTGGTGGAAGGTATATGTGTCAGTAGGTCCTTCATAGTATGTTGAGTGGTTATGCTGTTCAAAGGTCACCGGACCATGGGTAGGTCTCAAGGTCATCGACGCAACTCAAAATAGACTCCACCTATAATTTCATGTAACTTCATGTTTTTCTTGGCCATGTTTCTGTTGGCTATTTATGATCTGTAGTCCCAGGGGTGAGTTTAACTGATGTTTGAAACTGCTCTACGGTTTGTGTGGAGGGTTATATAATCGTTTTTTTTAGTTATATTCTTCTGTGTTGATCTGTTGAAATAGATTTGAACTGCAAAGAAGCATTTTGGGAACTTACCAGGCTCTGGGATATCTTGCTTGTGAATGGACATTCTTGAAGTGGCTGCCCCCATTTTAGATCGCAAGTGAGGACCCCCCAACATTGGGGTATTGTAATTTTTGCAAAATGTTCTTATCAGACCATTACCAACCCACTGCATGCCTTTGCCTGGTCCTAATTCCACACAGAAAAATATGGATATTGGGTCGTTTGCTCATGTAAGTTTGTAATGGCTTTAGGTGTCAGGAATCAGTTGAGTGTGTAAGCTGATCCAGAGATGTTGTTGTTATCTTTGATACGGACTCGTGCTCCTAACCTGGCCCAATTTTTAGCTCCAGCATACGTTAGTAGGCAGAGCTCTTATTGTTATGGCAAGTGTTGACTCTATCTATATCTATTCTATCACTGTCTTGTTTAACCTTGCCTAAGGCATCTGTTGCCCAAACCCAGGGGGGCCTTGGGCCGATTGGATGGGAGGAAATCGGTCCAGATAGTCATGACCCAAGGCCATTGTGGGCAGTGTTTGTTCACGATTTGGTCACAATCGGTCATTGGGGTTGCCTTAGTTAATTCTTTCGTAAATAGGGGCATTCTTTTGAAAATCTAATAAATCCTTGTTGTGCCACAAAAATCAATTGTTATAATCACTAGACTCTGCTTTAGAAGAACCGCTGACACCCACAATGTCCATATGGGGGGTGTTCACAGATTTGGGTCAAAGGTCATGTGGGCCAATTATAAAGGGGCATTCACTGAAAATCTATAAATTCCTTCTTGTGCCCAATCCTTGTTTTATAATCACTAGACTTGGTTAGAAAGATGAATTTCTGATGTTTTTTTTTTCTGATACTAGGTTTTTTCATCTGGGGTGTTCACAGATTGGGTTCAAGGTCAGTGGGCCAAATTTAAAGGGGCATTCTTTGAAAATCTGTAAATTCCTTATTGTGTTTCACAAGATCCATTGCCTATAATCACTAGACTTGGTTAAAGAACCGCTGACTCAAGGCCCATGTGGGGTGTAGGTGTATCGCAGATTTGGGATACAAAGGTCACATGGGGCGATTAAAGGGGCACATTCTGTGAAAATCTATACATTCCTTCTGTGCCACAAATTCAATTGTTATTATCCACTAGACTGGTTAGAAGAAACGCTGACCCCAAGAGTCCATATGGGTGTGTTCACAGATTTGGGAAAAGGTCACATGGGCCAATTGTTAAAGGGGGCGGGCATTCTTGAAATCTATATTAAATTTCCTTCTTGTGCCACAAATCAATTGCATTAAATCACTAGACTTGGTCAGAAAGAACGCTGAACCAAGCCCCATATGGGGGTTCACAGATTTGGGTCAAAGATCAATGGACCAATTAACGGGGAATTTTTGAAAATATATAAATTCCGTCTGTGCCAAAAATCAATTGTATAATCACCCAATGTGCTCAGAAGAATAAAGACTCAAGTACACAGATGGGCGTGCGTTCCACAATTTTTGGTAAAAATCATCATGGAATGATTAAAAGGGAATTCTTTGAAAATCTATTAATTCCTTCTTGTGACACAATCAATTGCTATAATCACTAAATGTGCTCAGAGGGACCACTGGCCAAGGACCATATGGGCGTGTTGTTAACAGATTTGGGTCAAAGGTCACATGGGCCAACATTAAAGGGGCGTCCTTTGAAAATCTATAAATTCTCCTTGTGCCACAAATACATTTGTTGGCCTTTATCACCAATATGGTCAGAATAACCGCTGACAAAAGGCCCCTATGGGGTGTTCATAGATTTGGGTTTTTTTAAAGGTCATGTGGAAGATATTTTAAAAGGGGCAGTCTTTGAAAATCTAGAAGAGAAATTCCTTCTTGGGCACAAAGCAATTTCTATTTCACCAGACTTGGTCAGAGGAACGCTGACCCCAAGGTCTATGGGTTGTTCTACAGGATTTTGGGTCATCAAATGTCACGTGGGCCAATTAAAGGGGCATTCTTTGAAACATCTGTAAATTCCTTCTTGTGCCACAAACAATTGTTATAATTCACTAGACCGGGTTTAGAAGAACCGCTGACCCAAGGCCATATGAGGTGTTTACAGGTTTGGGTCAAACATTACAGGGGCCACTTAAATGGGCATTTTGCAAAAATTGGTAAAATTCATTCTGTGCCACCAAATCAATTTGCTAAAGGCCCATTACTAATGACCTGCTGAGCTACAGCCCATGGGGTATTGTTTAAAAGGTGGGGGTTGGATTGGGGAAACGGGTTTTCACACTACTTTTTATTATCGAAAACTGGCTGTTGATGATACAGTTGTGGACTCTATGCACAAAAAAAAAAACGGGACCAATGTTAACGTCCACTTTTCTGAAGGACCAGCATGCTTTCATGATTCATTTGTTGACAATCCAAGTGAACAATGGAGGAGGAGCGGGGGGGCTCGGTATGATTGATGAAAATAGCTGGTATAAGATCACATCCAGAATTGAG
>JAMKCH010085174.1:0-43942 GCA_023653785.1 Ophioderma brevispina
AATGAGTTAATGTATTGAAAATGTCTTCACATTATCACGCAACCATCCTTCCAAGTTTACTGCATTTTAAACCAACTAGGTTCAACTCAAACACCCTCATTTGCAAAAATAAACGTGTTCAATAAATGGTTAGATCTTTCTCTTCAGAAGTTATTGAGTGCTAATTACTGTCACACACGTGACGGACACTCACTATTTTCGTCTTTGAATTAAATTTCTGGTCATATTGAAGAAGATAGTAGTGTTGACTTTTATTATCGGTTAAAATATGAATATGTTAGTTTGAACAAGAAAACATTAATTTAATAAAGACTGGCGTAAACTTGATTTCAAGTGTTCTTTGAAAGTTTGGGGTGAAGTTGCCAAAATTTCGCAGACTTAAGTTGCACTATTCAACACACACGAAATCTGCATACTAGAGTAGCATTGCTCTTGCTCATTATTACTGATGCATTGGAATGAGAGTGTTTGAGATAGTTGAGAATATGGATATATACAAGATTTTATTACAACTTCGTTTTGATGCACATTAACAATGGTCACCAATTTTGTGTATAGTCAATGGAGCTGTAACACACGTAATCCACAAGCACACACGTGACCGTACTTAGTGATATAAATTGTTAATTACCAAGTAAGTTGCTTGTTACTTTTAATTACCAACATGTTGTAATGCCAAAGTACCAATGTCTTTCTGAAATAAATATAAGAATATGAGTGCTTAAATAATCACAGAATTTAACAGTTGAAGGTGGAAATTCTAAAAAACCTTTTTCTCTGAGGGCACAAACGGACAGCAACTTGATTGCTCCTCATGACAAAATAACCAATATGGAGAAATGGGAAACATTATTTTTGGTTAGGGTGGAATAAAGGTTACACCAGGATACACATTAAAAATAACATGTAAAAAAACAGGCATTTGACTGCACTGCGGATCACTACATGCATGCAGAACGTAAGAAAACTGGAGCCGTAAAAAAGACGAACCAGTGCAGGGAACGTAAATAACGGCGTAAATCTCAGCGTATTGTTGTTATGGTTATTGTTGGTTTTTGACTTGTTTAACACATATTAAGAATTAAAACGTTATTACAATACAATCATCTGACCAAAAATTTTCACGTTGTAGCTTGGCCTCATATAAACGTTGTAATTACGTTATAGTGGTTGTAAAAAAGTTATATTTCAGGCAAAACCAATTTTGAGAAAAAAGGCCATAAACAAAGGGAAACGTGGAAGGAAGAAGATTTAAACAGTTTATACACTCGGTTTAATATGGTAATGTACACATTTAATGTCACCAATTAATAATCATCATATGAATAAAACTTAATAGGTGTCTTAAGTAGATTCGAACCAGGGCTCTAAGATTACAACTCCTAAACCTTATCAACTACACTACATGATTTTATGATAGCAGATGCGAAAATTAAATTATAAGGTGTGTTCTTTTAAAATTAAACTAAATATAATAACAAAAGGAGCAAAAGAGTTTTAAAAATTTTTAATTAAAAAAGCAAAAACGATAGGAAAAAATAAGATTTTGCATTTTTTTAATGACGTTACTTACGATGTTATTTCACAACATTTTAGGGTTTATTAAAACGATGTCATAGTTCGTAGTCTGACATAAAAAAAAGTAAGTTACAAAAGAACGTAATTTTATCGGAATATAAGAACGGTCAGCGTATAAATTCTACCTTTTTCAAAATGTGTTAGTATTATTTTAGCCACTGTTTATTTACATTTTGCTGCTTCCAAATTGTAATTTTAGTTAGGTATAGGTAAGAAAGCGTGAAGATTATTGACTAATTGGGGTTTACCGTAATTTAAAAGGTAAAGTCTGGTAAAATAGGAACATTTTAACAGTGTACCAAAAGTAATAACAGGAGTGGTGAATTGGCAAAACAGCATTGGGTTGAAGAAATAAAGATTTAACCAGTTTATACACTCGGTGTAATATGTAATGTACAACATTCTAATGTCGCCAATTACTTTAAGCATCATATTAAACTTAATAGTGTACCCTTACATAATTCCGAATCCCCAGGGCTCAAGAGTACAACTCCTAAACCTTATCCCCTACACTACATGATTTTAACTGATCGCCAGATTTGCGAAAATTAAATACTATTGTGTGTACTTTTCAAATTAAACTAATATAATACAAAAGAGGAAAGAGTTTTAAAACGGATTTTTGAAAAACGATAGGGAAAATAGATTTTGCATTTTTTTAATGACGTTACTTTACGCTTATTTCACACACATTTAATAGTAAAAAAAAAAAACGATTGCATATTCTATTCTTACATTAAAACAAGTAAGTTACAAAAGAACGGTAATATTACGGAAAATATAATAACGGTCAGCGATAATTCTAACCTTTTTCAAAATGTGTATTTATTTTAATCCACTGTTTATTTACTTTTTCTGCTTCCAAATTGTAATTTTTTATTATGTAGGTATGGTAATAAAGCTGTGAATATTATTGAACAATTGGGGGGTTTACTACCGAATTTAAAAGTTAAAGTCTGTAAAATTATGAAACATTTTTAATCAGTTGTACCAAAAGTAATAACAGATTGGTTATAATTGCAAAACAGCATTGGGTGTTTGAAGAAATAAAGATTTAAACCAGTTTTATACACTCGTATTTAATATGGTAATGTACACATTCTATGTCACCAATTACTTAATCATCATAGACTAACTTAATAGGTTTTACCTTACCTAGATTCGAACCAGGGCTCTAAGATTACAACGTCCTAAACCTTATCCACGACAACTACATGATTTTACTGATAGCAGATGCCTAAAATTAAATTATATATGTGGGTGTACTTTTCAAATTAAACTACATATAATACAAAAGGAGGAAAAAGTTGTTTAAAGAAACGATTTTTTAAAACGATAGGGAAAATAAGATTTTCATTTTTTTAATGACGTTACTTACACATTTCACACAAACGTTATAGGTAAAACGATTGTCATAGTTCGTATTCTTACATTAAAACAATTAAGTTACACAAATATAACTAATTATTACGTAAAATATAATACGGTATGCGTATAAATTCTACCTTTTTTTTTTTTTTTTTTTTTTTTTTTTTTTTTTTTTTTTTTTTTTTTTTTTTTTACTTCCAAATTGTAATTTTTAGTTATGTATATGTAATAAAGCGTGAAGATTATTGAAAATGGGGTTTCCCGTAATTTAAAAGGAAAGTCTGGTTAAATTAGGAACATTTTAACAGTGTACCAAACCTAAGTAACAATGGTTATATTGCAAAACAAAAACAACCTTGGGTTGAAAATCAAAATTTACCGTTTTGGGGTCACAAACGTGACCGAGAATGGCCCAAAAGGGGCAAAAGGTTCACTTTTTGCTGATTTTTGTTTAAAATTAAAAAGGTATTTTAGAAAAAAGAAATTATCAAGCAAGTCCCTTTTTGGTGATGAAAAGTTCAAAAAGTCCAAAAAAGCACCATTTTAGAGGGGTTAGGTCCACTTTTAGCAAAAAGGCCCCCTTTTCAAAATCGTACCCCAAAAAAATAAAACCATGCGTTACAGCCCTGTTGCATTGATAATTGTAATACTGATGGACAGTTAACACATGACAATAGAGATAGGTTTCATTTCAGTGACACGTTTAAAAGGTCAGATTTAAATGGAACTCATTATTGCTTTCAGTATCTTAAATGGTGATCTTAAATTATATCGAAGATGGGTCGAATCATTTAAGGTTAAGTGATGCTTGTTATAATTATGTCAAGCTGAATGTAATGATTTAGGTTAACTGAAGGAGAAGGATATTACACCTCAGGCATGTTTATGTCGTTTATAGATGAAAGGAATGACGCCTTTCTCAGTTACAGATATAATGAAGAAATGTGAGTAATAAAGCTGTTTCAAATTTAAATTGCGCAATATGTGACCCGTCAACTTCACCTCCTGCTATTTATGTTCAAAGATAATTTCAAGATATTTCAGCTCAAATTCGGAAGTGATCATCACTAGACAGAAATTTGAGTTTCAAATCTTTATGAGGGTTGTGCCATTTAGCGACCGGGTCACTCGTTGACCTGAATGAATTCCTCAGACTTGTAAGGAAATAAAACTAAAGATATGCATATAATGGCAAACATCTTCGGACTATACCACGTTAACTGGTATAAGATTGATTATAGTTTAGTTAGTCCATTTTCCAGAGATCATTGTTTTAATTCTTCAAAAATGGGTGTCTTGGGCGAGATTCTGCAAAATTCTTTAAAATATTGTAAATACACTTAATTTTTTAAAATGTTAACAATAGGGTCTTTGGCGAGATTTTTCAAAAACATAATGGGGTCTTTAGGTGACAACGATGCTGACAAGGGTGGGTCTTAACAGCCTAACTATGTCACTTCGAAGATGGAAGTGCCCCCGGGCTAAAAAATGTGTTTTCATTATAAAGGTTACGCGATGTATAGTCCAAGATATGTAGAAAACACTCGGAAATAATAAATACGTATAAGCGAATTTCAGGATATTTCCTGATTCTGTAAGGAGCAACATGTCAAAAGCCCCCAAGAACATTTGAAGAATTGAACTTTGTACAGGGGGTCAAAATTCTAAAATGATCCAATTGCGTTCAAATGTATACCACCATTTGTCACGTCATAAGGATTTGAAAAAGGGATAGTTTTGATATCTGCGTACCAGATGAATTTCATGGTCATTGGAGTATCCTTGCGAAGAAAACACACATTTTCTTGCTTGACTTTCGAAGCAGCATTAGACGATTTAACGAAGCCGCCCATGTTTATTTTTTACGCTTATCGTTTGCCCACTGACCTCTACAATGGATAGCGGACTGCCGCACAGTTTTGAATGTTGCCGAGTGAAAAACAACAGAAGTTGGGTTTTGAACCAACAATATGGCGGAAAAGCAGACACCGGCTGGTGCACATATTCCACACAGATGTTCTATTGTTGGACAAGGGGTAGGCATGGTTTCCCGCCATATTGTATGGGTCAAAAACCAACGTCCCTGATGGTTTCAATCGGCGACTCTGACCCGCTATCATGTGTAGGAGGTCAGTAGTAGTGTTGCCATCAGACATGTTTCGTCTTTCACACCAATTGAAAAGATGCTGGGTGGCTAGGCAAGTTCTTAACTGTAGAAAGAATACGCGTTTAACTTTTAAACACTGAAATTAAAAAACAGCTTTAATTTAAGGTTTTCCTTAAAAATATATACAATTTATTAAAAATGGCATCCCTTTGGCGAATTTTTCTAAAATGAGCAGGGGGATTCTTGAGAAATATAGTGGGTTTCGATCACTGATATATATACAAGGATTGGAAACCTGGACCTCGTTAATGAGGCACTGACGGCCATATGGTCTTCCAAAAAGAGCCCAAGCAGTGGTTTTTAAGAGCCTGTCATTTACTACAAAATTTGTTCCCATGAAAATGGGGATAGGCGGACAAACCAGATACAGAATCAAGCAAATTCAGTGCGCTCCTCTTGCGCGTATGGGATGGCAGTCTCTAAAACGTGCCACCCGGGAAACAACTTCTGTTAAACAGGCTTCTCTGGACTGCTATTGTGTTCGGTATTTAGACGAAGAGTCGCCCGTTGCTCCAGTCATCTAATATGCAATTACTATTGTGCAGCCAATCCATTATAGAGCTCCGTGGTTACGTTGCGACTGCGATCAAATAAAAACTTATATATATTACGCGACCCTGTTAAAATGTTCCACGTTTTCATGGATTGTAGTGTTTGAGGCCAACTCTAAAACCTTGTTAATCCACAAAAATAATATCTAAAACAACCCTCTTACATTGTCTCAAATATCTGAGGTTTTAAAAAGTGGATTTTTTTTTGCAATAAAAAATTCTAAACGAAATTCGCTCCTATCCTTTCTGTGCTCAACGAAGTTCACAAGGATGAGGCTTGTGGCAAACTTGCTGAAGTCACGTGATATATTTCGCTGGCTTTTGTTTCGGTATTGCATGCGGCGTTGTAAATATACCACAGGGAATAAACATGGTAGCTTCCATGATTGCTGTACAGTTGTGTACATTTGTCGGAATAAATCTGGATTTTTTTCGCAAGGAATACTCCAATGGCCATGAAAACCATCTGGTACGTTTTGTTCAGGGATATTTCATTATATATGTGCCGATAGATTCATACCAATAAATCACTTTAACTATAATAGAAAACAAATGTTCAAGGTCATAATGGAGTAAAGGCTCAGAATGATCCGATCCGTTCCAAAATTGTATCAAATTGTTCGTCTCATTGTGTATAAACTGAAAAGATAATATAAATAGAGACATACCAATCGGGGGTGTCAAGATGTTCTGGTTGTAAAATGAGATATCAAACAAAGCATGCCAAGGATGTTAAATTATTTTGGGTTAATTAATCTTCATTTTTTTAAATATCGAATAAGGATATTGTCAAAAATATAATGAATGGCATATCGACCCAAATGTAAGCTACCGAAGTGATTAAATATTTCTCGTGAACGTTTAATTGACTCCATTTTTGGGTTTGGAGTGCATTAATTGCTTCTTAAAAAGTAATATAAATTTAATACTGCCATTTGCAATCATGACACTTAACTACCCCGGTCAATTCATAGCTGCGCTAGCGGGAATAGTGAGACAGCCATAATATAATTAAACTAAATTTAATGCATTTTAGTAATAAAATATATCAATAATAATAGTAGCGATATTAATAATAGTATGAGATATACATAGCGTCTTTCTCATGAACGCAGTGTACTCTGCATTGCAAGAAACACAATTTAACATAATAATGGCGTTACATTAACAAGGGTCAATCAAAAGCTGATGGTAAATCCTTTAAAGGTGCGTGTTCCGATCGCTTTGAGGACCCCCTGATTTACCCAGAAGTAGTATCAATTTTGATATTAGATGAAATGCCGTATTTTTCTCATTGTTGTACTGAAATTTCAGCTTTCAAATCAATTTCTTTCTCAAGATACAGATAAAAACTACCGTTTTAGTGGTTAACCATCAATATTAGCAGCAGTGAATAGGGCGTTGCACTATGCAATATCGCGTTTAGCAACAAAACCGCAAGTTTGTTTCCCACGGTACTTGATGGTCAGTGTGTACAAGTGTCAGGCTCTCATATCAAGTAGAGAACACGATAGACAAAAATCGGAACAAGCACCTTAAAAAAGTAGTGGATTTATTAATTAATTATAAATGCACAATTGAGTCTTGAGGCGAGTCAAGGTTTTCACGGTTAAGTCCAGAAAATTCAGGTGATAATTTTTTATTTTACCACAACTAAGCCTGGTATACCCCATACTGAAGTGTTTTATTACGCCGATTTTATAGTTGGTTTTTACTTATGAATGCTTCAAGGTTTCACGGGGATTCGAGCAAGTAATCTTTTTATCTGTAGTTTCAATGCTTTGCAAACCTATCTGGCAGAAAGGCGTTTGATCAATAGTCCTACAGAATAAAGCTCATCGCCATACAACTATGGTTAATAATAAAAATCAATCGATCGTGAACGTTGCCGAAGACTATGAGGTTGTTTTCTATGCTTCAGAGGGCATTCAATGAAGTTTGAGCAACTTGTGAAAAGCAGCAATTCTCGGGATACTGAAAATACGACTGTTAAGAACTAGAATTAAACTCAGATGAACGGACAATAAGTACCAAAGCCATAAATGCCATTGTTATTATTACAGGTCAATATAAACTACGCCAACAGCCTCCAGATGGCCCAACTTCCAAATACATTATTATGGTTTACCTATATAGGTCTATAATGAAAAACGCGATTAGCGAAAAAATGGTAATATTAGGAACCCAATCGAGCTTATAAAATATTCTTTACATTAATCTGGTACTATCGTTATTAATTTCAGACTCAGCATGTGCATCTAAAATATTCAAAGGCTCGTTTTTGTATTCTGTCCATGCCGTCTAGTCCATTTTGAATTTTAAGTAAATGTTGATTTAAAAAAAACATCTTTATGCTCTTTAAATTAAATATTATTAAGATAAGGAAGATCATCATATATAGGAAAATTTAGTTAATAATATCAGTTTAAGGATTAAAGACTAGAAAATCAACACATTTCTGTCACTAAATCATTTTCCTACTAGCCACATTTATCAAAAAATATGACCTAATTGAAATATAATGAACCTATTATAACTAGTTAGATTTCAATATGTGGACCAATGTTTGGAAAGAAGGAAAAGAACACAAAAATTTTTGCTTCTTTGCTAAAAATGACAGTGATAAAAGTCCCGACTTTTGCAGAGGTCTAGCTTTTGGATCTGACTGTATAACATCACATTCTTAAAAATACGGTGTAAAGGAGGGAAGCGTTTGTTGTTAACTGGGGGTAATATTTTGCACATGGGTTTTTTTTTAATGTTTTTTGATATTTAATTAATACTTTTTTTGACATACTGTTGTTTATTTATTATTTACCTCTACTCTAATTAGCAACAATTGTCAGCCCTTCGGTGACAAGAGGCACTGATTTACCAAGTCAAAATCCCTGCATATACACTTTCCTTGTACGACAATTATACACTTTGAATAAAATAAAATGAGTGAACTACAACATTCCACATAAATACACCAATAAAATTAAGTACACCATGAGTTTATTAACTACATGTACAGAGACATCTACAGCAGTACAGAATATGCTTATGTAGGATTTACAAATGTAAGATGCCTTTAAGATTGAGTAACTCATTGTGATTCAATAGTTACAAACAAAACAGCGGATAACTAAACTCTACCAAGGACAGACATAAGTTTCCATATTTGTGGGTTTCTCTCATATGGAAAGTACGTTTTCCTGCATTTAGGGTTTCCAGGTGGTTCATACAAAGATTTTGTGGTTTGACTTCTGGTATACCCTAAAATGAACTGAGTGCATAAAAGTGAACTGAGAGGATATAAACTGGCAAGCTTTCAGCATTTAAAATAGCATCAGCATATTGTTTATACAACCTACCAATGAAGTTTGTTCCACTGCGTGTACACATCATAACTTAACAGTGTTTCTAATGTTGCTGATAAAATTTTTTGCCACCAATCTGTAAAAAAATTACCCAGGTACACATGTTCCTCCTTACAACCGTAATTTTTAAAGAGTGGCATTTTTTTATTTAGATTTTTAGATCTTTTTGGTACTTTATTTTAAATACTGTATATACGTGCGGATTCAAAACTGTATATATCGTTCCGGATCGCCGGGTTTGTTTCACCGGTTCCGCCCGTTTTTCTTTCCGGTTGGAACTGGTTCCTATTGTTCTAACAGTAAAACACGCCATGGACCACAGGTCAGCCGGCGTTTGAGCTTTGAAGGCATCCTTAAACAAAAGAGAATAGGAAAAGTATGCCAAAAACTAGAATTGCGCGGTCTCGCTTTCGCGGTTTGCGCGGGGGTATCTAGGTTAGGGTTGTTAGGATCCATACGGAACTTTATCAGACGTGACCTGTAGGTAATCGGTAAATTTCTATCCACAGGCAAAGCAAACTTATGTAAATTTATCTATTAGTAAACTTCTACTTTATTAGCAATAAGTAAACACTGTCAATTAGATAGCTCCATAAAGAATAGGGCTATACATAGCAGGAAGCCCCTTCAGAGCACTTTAAGTTCATATAAATTCAACAATAAAAAATCATTTCTTCATTTTTAATTTTCTATATCCCATACACCATCAACTAAATGCAATTACATTGCAAAATACAAAATCAACAAAGTTACTCCAGACGATTTTCCGGGGCAGAACAAATTTGAATAGCTCCACCAACATGCTTATTTATGTTTAATGATATAAAAACTCATGGCCGATTTGAATTTTCCACCAGAATATGCCTCAATTGCTATTTAAAACCAAATTCTGGACCCCTTATGCCTTAAGTGTTAAGATGTAATCGGTAACATAAATTCGCGCTTCCAAGGACTATCGAGTACAACTAATTCACTCAGAAGCTAAGGAGGAAGAACACCCAAACTGCCAATAGCAAAACTGAAAGATCTACAAAAAGAGACACAACTGCCCACAAACCACGCTTCGGTAGAGTTATTAAGAAACCACAGCGTTTTGTACAGCAACAAAATATGACCTTTAGGGCTGTTTCTGCAATTTGGATATGATTTTAATGGATGACGAGCTATTGAACTGTTTGACAATAGCCTTTTTAATCAGTATATATTACTAGGAATAGAGTAGGAAATCTATCAACTTCAAACATTTATGTTAATTACTTTCACTCGCGACTAACGGAGCTTAACGGAAAAAGAGTATTCAAATGGACAACCGATTTGCAGTGAAAGCCAGTATTGCCCTGTTTTGAACTCTTAAAGAATTGTACAGATAATCGGAAAAATCCGATATTTTCATATGTTCATTGACTGATCATTTTGATGATGTCCTTTAAAGGAAAGATGAGATATGAACTGGTGAACATTAAAATTGTAAAAATTTTCCTTAAATTTCCAAATTCTCAATTTCACTTTTGGGGTAAAGGATCAACTTGTTTTAAGGTTTTAGTAGATTTAGTATACGAGTAGATTGAGAGAGGAACAGGCTAAACATTTTTTGGGCTTACCCAATTATTCTTAGGCATTATATAATTTGTGATATTTCAAAAATTCTGACAAACTTACTTTCTTTGTGAACATGCTAAAAGAAGGGAGATGTAGAGTGTACTACCCAAACAATATAGGAGTGCCTTTAATGTGCATATAGCCAGACCTGTTAATATAGCAACATCTAGCAGTTATGATATTATGATTCCCAGTTTTGAGTTAATAGTCAGGTAGCAGATGTCACTATATTATCACTACTGCGAAAATTTTGCCAACTTTGATTTTTCACTTCATGTGTTCAAGGACATCACAAAGAATAGCTTTCAACTTGTTGCCGAATTTTCAGTGTCGTATTTCGTCACCTGGTGGCGCATTTTCAAAATGGCCGCCAAAATCATAGAAAATCGAATAAAAGCGTATTGCTTACCACAAATACCATCTAATAGGGTCAAGTTTCTGGATAATTTTGGTCAAGTGACTGCTAGAAATGTTTTAAAACCAAAACAGCGTTGTTCAGGGATGATAGAGGGCTTTTTTCAAAATGGCCGCCAAAATCATAGAAAATTCTTTAAAAGCATATTGTTTACCAAAATGCCAATAGGATCGGGTTTCTGGATAATTTTGGCCAAGTGAACTCTAGAAATGTTTTAAAATAAAAACAGTGTTGTTCAGGAATGATTGATGGTGGTTTTGTTTCCAAAATGGCCACCGAATCATAGAAAATTAATTAAAAGCATACGAAAAACATTATCTACTAAGTTAGTTTTCTCGATGATTTTAGCCAAGTGATCTCTAGAAATGTTTTCATATAAAACGATGTCATTCACGAATAACTGAGGGCACGTTTTCTAAAATGACTGCCAAATTCACAAAATAAAATATTGACCAAAACACTACGGAATAGGATAATTTTCAAGATTACTTAAGAATATTATTCTTTAATGATGTTACGATCAAATAATAACATGATTATTCATGTATGTAAGGTATCAACCAGTGGATCTTCTGCGACCCTACGCAAAACGTCCACAGTGGAATAAATGCGCACGGTGTCGCAGAAAATCTACAGCGGAGTATCAGCGCCGATGGTGTATAAATAAATGTGAAACCAATCTAGGCCTATATGGCCGTAGGATCAAAGGAAAAATTTTTCATTTTGGTTAAAAACTTAGCATAAGTAAACCATTTTCCAATATAAATAATATAAAATTTATAATTACCAGTTTATTGGTTATGGCAATTGTAAAGGTTGCACATTCATGAAAAGAATAAAATGCCATCTCAATTTCTTATCTGAATATCCAGTGATTAAGGGACATACACTATGCTACATTGACTCAAGCAAATACTGGCATTATGGACAAGTAAATCACCTGGTATTCAGCGGACAAAGCACTTCAGATCCCTTTGTTAAATGGAAACGCAGGGCTTGTTACGTCCAGCAGTTGAATAGATGTTGATGGGAAGGTGATTATGCAAGGAATGATTGAAGGCAAAAGAAGATGCTGGCCAAGAGCCTCGTGAGTGCGGACCAAATTAAGGCGGTTACAGGACAACTGGCGATATTTCTAGTGATGAAGATCGTCATCTCTGCCCTCGCATCTCTGAGGCACGACGCTTCAGTCATGACAAAACGAACCAACCAACAACAATTTTACAAGGCGTTAAAAAAGAATATCAGGAGTAAAATACATACAATAGCCTTCCATATCTTGGGTATCTGACGGACTCGCGCCTATCTCTATAGTAAGCTGTCGTTTTTGCAATTGCAACAGTCATGTATGGATGGCCACCTTCCCCTTAAACTAAATGCACATCTGACATGCATTGGTATCAGCATCGCCGGTTTGACACAAATGTTATGTATAACCGAATTATTGCAACCACCATGACGTGGCTTGTAGTGGACAGCGCCCTGACCGAGAAGTATTTAGCTAATGAGGTTAAATAAGAGGTTTATTTATCTGGCTTTTTGGGACGACACAGTCTATACCTGCGATCACACAATCAAAGCTCAATGCGAAAGACCTGTCCACGTTAGGAGATTCAAAGAGTTTCAGGGACTGGTATCCCCCAAATGATGCCAACAATAAATCAGAAAGCTAAGAGAGCTCCCTAGAGTTTGATAGAAGATATGTCAGCTCTATAAATTGGGCAAGTTGCTCTTGGCTCTTGGTGGGGTAGTAAATATCTGTCCCTGTCTTTATAACATTCTCTATCTAACATATTAGCATCCGCTCCAGTTCCATACTTTGCGAGAGTATCACGGTCCCAGTTTTCCTCATTACATGGCAAATGAGGGATCTAATTATTATGGAAAAACTTCTACAAACGGGGAGGCCGGGGACGTGTTGCATATTCATATGCATTGCGAGAAATGTTTCATTGTATCCCCATAGAGAACAAAAAATGAGTACACAAACATTGTTCACGTATGAGTTGCAGACATAAATGCATCAATTTTGTCGTGATACAATCACACCTGACATAAAGTGAAAACTAAAATCCTCAATATGATCCTTATCAAAAAAATTAGCATTGTTACGACAAAGTAATACCAAGACGGCCATACTGGTACGAAAAGTTACGCCCAAAAGCTACAAAAAAAAAAAACCCCCAAAAAACAAATAAAAAGTTTTTTATTTTTTTCTCTTTCAATTTGTATCCAATCATGTGATACGTGTATTGTGCTATCTCCAGGGATGCGTGCAGTATTTATTGGGAGGTACTTCAAAAAGTTGACCCAACTCCCTTAAAAGGCCCCTTTTGGACTTTTGAACATCTTTAAAGCACAAGGTTCACTTTCTGGTCAAAGTTTCTAGAAATTGTGGCATTTGTTATAACAATTATCAGCAAAAAGTGGATCGTGTCATTTGTGGAATTTGGGTATGTGACTGATTATCATATAGTGCCGCCAAAGAAGAAAGATACATTAATCATTTCCAACAAGGTTAAGCATATACTCAAATTGTGCTCTACTCCACCA
Source organism: Ophioderma brevispina (assembly GCA_023653785.1). Taxonomy (NCBI): domain Eukaryota; kingdom Metazoa; phylum Echinodermata; class Ophiuroidea; order Amphilepidida; family Ophiodermatidae; genus Ophioderma; species Ophioderma brevispina. The sequence goes on from JAMKCH010085174.1 coordinate 13,594, forward strand.
ATCTTGGGGAGAGGTTAATCTTTATTGTAAAATAGTATTGTTTCTGATGTTAAAACATCTTAAAAGTATGAGAGTAAAAAAATCTTGAAAAAAACAAGTCCACATAGGCCCTAATGATGTCTTTTTAAAATTTTTTCGGTAATTTCTAATATTTTGTTAGCCATCGTTGGTAAACGCGCCTCTAGTAATGAGTAAAGAATATCCCTTTGGTCATAAAATATTATAGGAAATCAGTAAGCTAAAATAATCTAGAAAAACTCCACTCTATAAATGGAATTTTGATCAATACTATGTATTAGGACAGTTTTAATTAATTTCGATTGATTTGGCGGCCATTTTGGAACCAAAACCGCCATCAATTTCCTGAACAACTTGTTTTGTATTTGAAAACATTTCTAGAAATCACCTAGCCAAAATTATCCCGAAACCCGACCCTAGAGATGGGTATTTTGCGTAACAATATGCTTTTAATGCATTCTCTATGATTTTGGCGGGCATTTTGAAAAAACGCCCTCTATAATTCCAGAACAACACTGTTTTGATTTTAAAGCATTTCTAACGGTCACTTGGTCAAAATAACGCAGAAAGAAGAAAAACCTAACCCTTTTAGATGGTATTTGTGGTAAACAATACGCTTTTATTCGATTTTCTATGATTTTGGCGGTCATTTTGAAAAAGCGCCCCCAGGTGACGAAATACGACACTGAAAATTCGGCAACAAGTTGAAAGCGATTCCTTGTGATGTCCTTGAACACGTAAAAGTGAAAAATCAAAGTTGGCAAAATTATCGCAGTAGCTGACAACTGCTGCCTGACTATAAATCGGTCTAGAAGCAAAAATGAGTAACTTTTAAAGATTATATCATGAAGATTGAAGAAGGAATTGACCTAAATGCATGATTGTAGCAGGACCTATGACTATAGCTGAACTCAAAGAATACACGCGGTGATCAAATACATGTAATGAAACATAGTCGAATTATGAAAGACTCGAACTTTCTTTATAATATCTGAATGCTTGTCTAATCTTACAATACAGATTCGACCATCTCTGAAATTTCAAATGCATATTCTGTCCGTAAACAGGTAGAAATTACAACACGTGAACTATAAGTTTTCCCGGTTAATTTCGTACTTATGTAATTGATTTTAATTTAAAAATTGTATTTCAACTGATATTCGTCAAATCCGTTGACAAATTCGTCCCGCATAGCGATAACTACTGAATAGAAAAAGCGATTAAGTTTTTTATAATTGATTTTATTAATCTTGCCTTTCATATTCGTCGAGTGTTCATTAAATTAAATTAAAGGGGCATTTCGTGATCCACAGCCTCGTCCCCCCCGACTTACCTAAAAAATGTTGACATTTTAATATCAACTGAACCGTTAGCCTTAGTAATCCACATGTGCCCAATCTTAAGTGCAAATTCGGTCGCATATGTAAGGAATTCGCAATTTTGTATTTTCTGTCTGTAAACGGACAGAAATTACAGCATAGCGGTCTATGGGACCGTGGGAAACAAGCAATTGCTCATAACACAAAACCGCAAGATCGGGATGAGCTCAAATTTTGAGAATACGCTTTTCTCAAAGATATCTAGTGATCAATGGATTAAAACAGAAGGTGCTGAAATCACGAAATGCACCTTTAAGTGTTTAGTACATGATTAGTACCCAGCTGCGAGACCATATTATGTAATTAATAATGACTGTAAAAAGTAACCTTCTAAGGAAGGGGTGCGGTGGTGATTCACACCTTAAAGCTTAATTGAATAAACTTATATCTGTGTGGGTGGGTATAAAGGGTAGGGTATATTTATGTAGGGCATTATTGAAGCCATTGATTAACAGCCCAAATAGTCAAAATCGTAAAATTCAAGTTGAAACAAAAGTTAAACATACATATTTTTAATCGAATTACATAATGTTTCCTTTAATTAACCCAAACGTTGGTAAAATTCACATATTACCTCATTTTCAGGCGCAAAGACTAAAACAATTTAAGACACCGACAGAAATTAGCATATTTCGAACATCATTGGCGGCAAAAAAAAATCAGAAACCATCCCCCCAAAAAATCACATTTAATGTTATTAAAATAGGTCTTTACACAAGACTAATTTGAAGGAAAAGATAATGAATATCAATGACAAACGACGAAGTTGCTTTTTTAATACGCCGGTTGATATTGACGGACGAATTCGACGAGCATTTGGATAAAAATCACTGACACAAAGTTGAAATACAATGACACAAAAGTGAATGTCAGTTACAGAATAATTAAATTGGTTTGACCTTTCAGCAATTCAGATTTTACTGGACGAATTGTAGTTATCTGTTTTATTAAATCATTTACACAGTAGTGCGAAATTAACTGTGAAAATCTATTCCTGGAAACCTATAATTTGTTCATCAAAACGCGCACACACACATACGCACCTTTTCCGAGAAATATCTGTCAGTTCAAATAAGCGTTTACTCAGGGTATCTATATACATCTAGTGAACCCAAAATATACAGGAGGGATTTGTACCTTTACCTATTGTCTTCCAAAAATTCCTATAATGTTTATGAGTGTGTTGTAAACTAAATGTGGTCTGAAGATCACGTGCTTGCACCTTTACCCATTCCGATGGTTTGTGTCTCCGTGTCATTCTCCAATGTGAGCTGGCCTTAACCGTTGCGTTGATGACTAATTGATGATGCGGAATTCCATCCCAGTACACATTTAAATTGTGGAGTTGTAGGACGTGCGCTGATTTCCAAGCACACAAAATATCGCGTTGCACAATAAAAGATGACTTTATTTCGGTTAAGGCTGGTCGCTCTCGGTGTTTTGTTGCTAACATCAACATTTTCTTTATTACCAATACAAGCGGAGCAAAACGCTTCTTGTTATTTTGAAGGAACCAAAATTCCTTTACACATCCGATCCATTATGACATTTGAAAGTGAGCTGGAATCTGGACAACATGCTTTATTCCTGCAGGCCGCTGCTGATCATGTCAATAACATGGTCGGCATCCTGGATGACTATCATATTTGCTTTAGATGGGATCATGCCAGGGTAAGTTCATTTCATTGCTCATCAATTAATTTTAACTGAACGTTTACTCCTTTGGAGTACGAGTGCTTTACATTCATTAAATGTTGGCTTAAGCATGTGAATTGAGAAAACATACTCTTTGAACTAGTGTGGCAGGAGGTATAGTCCTCCGAACTCATAGTCCACCTTCAACAATGAAGAATAGGGAACTCGATTCAATTAACTCTTCACACAACTTTAGTTTCACGCTTTGTTCCGTTATCGTCTATTGAGCCTGGACTATGGCTCTAGGTGGACTATTTATCCCTTTTTACACCGGTGTGAAAGTAATCATTATCCGGCAGGTATCATAGTCCGAGCTCCATAGATGACAGCGGAATAAAGCGTGAAACTAATGTTGCGTGAAGAGTCAACTGAATCGATTGCCCTATTGTTCACCATTTTCCCGGACTGTGAGCCAGGAGGACCGTATCTCCTGCCACACCGGTGTGAAAGCAGATATAGTCCGGCGGGAGCAACAGTCCGGGGCTCCATATGTGATGCGATCTGGGAAAACCCTCCACATGGTGGGAAATTTATATTTTGAGTTTGTACTACCACTGCAGAGTTGAAATATTAAGTTTCCAAAACTGTTTACTTCTTTCTTCGTTGATACACACATCAGAAGTTACGCCATATACAATCTGACAAAGAATAAAGTACAATATAACAGATTTTAAGCTATTTTCTTTATTTTTTCAAAAGTGTCCTGTGCGACATGTTTTCCCAGATCACATCACATATACGATAACGGAATAAAGCGTGAAACTAATCTTACGTGAAGAGTCAACTGAATCGAATTCCCTATTAGACCGGAGATACATCAATTTAATCTGATTTTTTACCAGGTGTCTGTGTGATATTTGTATAGACCATCCCCTTGGGCCCATATGAAAGCAAAGTCTAGTGTCGCGACGGTGGAGCGGACGTCAGAGTCAAGACCTCTCAAATTTGCATGTTCTTCACCAATTCGCTCTTATTAGTGCACCGATCACATATAAAGAGTAAACAAACAAATTGTTTCATTTTAAAGATAATAAAATTATCATTCGATGATATCAAATTTGCGCTTATTAAATTTAATCAATAGCTAGTTATAGGCCAAACGTGATGATTTTTCAACTTTTTTTCTAATTTTTGCCTTAGCGGCTGAATATAAATTAAATTTGTCCATGCAGCTAGCAATATTTTTCCCTTCATATTTTCCCAAATTTGACCTAGATATATGCTACATACACCGAGAAGAAAAATGTTTCCCTTCTATAAGAGTTTTTTTGCTAATTGTATTTTAAGTTGACAAATCAAATTTCTATTTTAAACCAATTTTGGGCTACGTTTAGGGCTGTGGCCCTCTGACACCATAATTGACCGTTATATGTAACCATTCGAAAAAAAGTTGTAATCTTTCATTCAGGTCAAATACGGATAAATAGTTCTAAATTGAAAAAAAAATGGTTCTTCGGGCACCCATCAGGCCTCGGTAGCAACCCTTAAAGGGTCTGCAAATGGTTCTAAAATTTTAAAGAAAGCTCTATGAGTACCTCTCTCTCGACCGCAAGAAAATTAACAAGCCTTTGAAGAACCATTAACGGTTCTATAAAGCCAAAATGGCTCTTAAAGGTGTCTGAATATATTCTGTGTTTTCATTCAAGACCCATCAGTCAAGGGCTCTTTTTTGGAAGGCAACAGTTCTTGTGTGTAAACATCGCAGATCATTGCCAAGTAATCACCGGATGGGCAATCACTTTGTTCATTTCTTTGTTTTTTGTTGGCGTTTTGCGCCCCCAATTTCCAGAACTTGGGGGCTTGGGAACTTATTTTGTCTCTCAACGTAAGCCTGTGGAAATGAAGTTAGGAAATTTGCAGGTTTTGGAACTAAAATTTTGCTACAATTTAGCTTCAGAAGGCAACATTTTGTCAATTTCCAGCTACTTTTTGAGGTTTTTTGAAGAATTTGGTAGAATATTACTTTGGACATTAAACGGTAGGTCTCTGGAACTGAAATGGTCCTAAAATGGGGGCACTGTAACTGAAAAGAGCCGAAAGGAGGGTCGTATAGACGGCACATACCCATACATAATTTTTTCCCCAACTTTTTCAATTACACAACTTTAAGATTTTCATTTACTGAAAATTGTTTAAAAAGTGGAGACTTTCCTTAGACTAAATGGTGGACTTAAGTACTCTAGTCTACCCTCTTCATTTCATCACTTCACTACTTCGTCAGAAGAAATGAAGTCACCTACTTGAAGATCATCGGCATTTAACTGAATTCTTTGAGTGTATACGTTGAGCCATGACCACATAGGCCTAATTGGGTAATTGCTGGTTGGTCATCTCCCGCCATCTCCATCCATGTTTCTCGATTCACGATCCATATGATTAGCAATTACTTTCTTCATATCTTGAACATAATTCAACTCGCTGAACCTGTTGATGAATGCTGCATACCGGGTGGGAAACAGGACGGATCTGATTATTTGATGGTTAAGTCGTGATTTGACTCCTAATATCCCTGCATGGGTGCATAAATTTTAAATGACATATCTAGCATCATTCACATCATTCAACTTAGAATGTCCATACGTGAGTAGCAAGAAAGTTTTCAAGGGTGTCAGACATCTTCGTCAACATTTGAGCCTCTCCACAATACTGACTGCTGATCATATTGCCCATGTTTTTTGTCATAAGCTGCGGTATAAGCATTCGGGTTGAATGCGTGTAACGGCATTTAGCATAAATACTGTTTGCCAAAGACGAGATGTCAAAAGTACATCTGGTGTTTCGCCGATGCTGTCCTACTCCATCCAATTGGCTGCAATAAGCTGGTTGCATGCGCAGTATTATACCTTCAAAAGTAGCGAACACGGCAACTTACCTGATCTTAGGTTGCCTATAGAACAGTTTTTGTCGTCATTCGCTTCACTGGAACGAGCATGTTCCTTTGCCGATTCAGTCAAACCATGTGCTACAGCTATGATTCGTCTCTGTGCATCAAGGATCTGAAAGGGTATCCCAAGGAGACAATGAGGGAATTTTCAGGATTAGTGGTACAGGGCAAGGGGCCTTTAGACTTCCCACCAGAGTGCTGGTTATCACGTCCTTCAATACAGTCTTTCCCATGTTTTCTTGTTCGGGAATGGCAAGTAGGTGAATGTGTTTAGAGCAAGGAAATCCGCATTGTTCCCTAGCCCCTGCCAAGGTCTGCTATATCGTCAAAGATGTGAATGGTAAGATACCGAACAGGGACCCCTGTTTATCATATCTGCACGAGAAAACGAAAGTTAAGCATTACAACAAGTTTCACACCTCTAGATATACTTTCCCCATACTCTCATGTACAAAACCACCATCAAAACTCACATTCTTCGCTATCAATGCACTGGTACCTAACTGTAAGGTTTTCCTTCAGAAGTTTTGGTATGTGGCCTGCCCAGCATGGGAATTGCAAGGGTTACCACTATCCCGGTGAAAATCGCACCACACGAAAATCACAGAGCCCCGCAACGGAATATGTTGAATAAAAGCACCGGCCATTTGTCCCTGCATAAAGAGACTTATACACACACATTCGGCCTGAAAAATTGATTAAATGATTAACACTTCTAATTTACATATGCTTCTTTATTTAAGCAGAATCCTAACAATGATATGATATGTTTTTTGATATGATGAAAGGAATGGGTCCATTTAAACCTTAAATCTATTTGAAATCTATGCTTTCAACCCTCGTTTAAAATAGCGAATAAAGGGGTTTGGTACCTTATGCGTTTTGTGGAGGGTTCCATAGTAAAAGTCTCAGAGGACATGAGTAACAAACAATATTGTCCGCCACTAATGAAATGAAATAAGGCACTTTTTGCAACTGACTTTTTGAATACAAACACTATGATATCCACGGTTCACAGCAGTATTACCTGAATGGATGGCATTAACAGGGAGAGCCGTTTCCTTTCTATTTTGTTCGTAACCGATTGATAAAACATGCAGGAACCTCTATTAAAAGTATCAGTATTTCAACGATGCGTTTATTTGCCCGTGCATAATGCCACGCAAACCCGGCGAATCAAGCAAGGTCCACGAAATCAGTTAACATACTTGGAAGCACTCTAATTCGTGAATGAGTTCGCCCTCAAAGTTTCAGAGTTAAAATCCACATCACCTGATCTGGTTTAATGAAACTTATTTTTATATCACTTTTGTAGTTTCATATTTGAAGTAGAGTTCCTGGTGAATTTTCGTACATCCACTTATTCTATAGTTATTACTGTAACCCACTGTTTCAGGGCAATGCAACCCCATGTTATGCAGTTAGCAGGGTCTATCTGCAATCACCATGATTGTTCATAATGCACAATGTGCATTAATATAATATTTTTATGTCCAGCCTAATCAAGGCATTAGCAGCAGTTATCAAATTAGTAACGCTGACAGATTAAAATTAAGTCGTAACGCTGCGGAATAAAAATTTAACGGTGGTGTTTGTAACTTGAAAAAAAAAGATCCAAAGAAGAAATCTTTTCAGTTGGAACTTAATGATCTTGTTAAAATCCGATGATGAAATAACAACTTTTATTTAGACTTTTTCGACAAACGTATTAATTTTCAAAATAAATTACTAAAAACCCGGACCATCTAAGTCAATTGGACAGGGACAAGTAGTGAAACTGCACTCATTTTGGGCAATCCAACTTTTTTTTTTGGGGTGGGGGGGGAACCTAAAAGGCAAAGTTTCACGTGTGTTAACATCCAATTAGCGGTGTGAAATCTACAAATTGATCAGATTCTGCCGCCGCCTGGGGGAGAGGCTCAAGGAAGACGGTTGTGTTCTGATTATGCTAGAAGACTTCTCTGCTCAATTGTATGGACAATCTTAGTTGAATTATGTTCTTCTTTTGAATGCAAAACGCTCATTTCAGACACATTATATGCACACAAGGGATAGGAGTGAAACCCTAAGGTGGTTTATACACAAAAACCTTTTGCCCTCCAAAGAAAGCTCTTAAAGGTGGGTCGATCGGCTTTGGGACCCCCATGATTTACCCGGAAGTAGTATCGATTTTGATATTCAGATGAAAGGCCGTATTTTTCTCATTGACGTCTGAAATTTGGCCCTCAAACCAATTATGCCAAGATATAAACAAAAAACCCCGTTTTAGTGGTTACCACTTTAATTCCAGACAGTATTGAATAGGGCTTTGCAACAGCCTTTGCTTCTACCATCAAAACGCAAGCTTGTTCCACGGTACCTTGACGGGGCGTTATGGCAGGTGCCGACTCTCATATCAAGTAGTGAGGACACAATACACATAATCGGACAAGCACTTTAATGATTGAATGAGAACCAGCGAAGGTCTAGACAACTTTTCAGAACCCTTTTGGCCTCGTAGATAACCGTTAATGGTTCTCTAAAGGGGTGTTTTCTTGGAGGTTCAAGAGAAAGTTACTTCATAGAAATTTCTCAAAATTCGGAACATTTGCAAACCTAGGTACCCCAAAGGTTCTGATGGGTGCTTGAAGAACCATTTTGATTAATTTAAGAACCATTATTCCATATTCACCTGAATGCCAGGTTTTCAACTTTTATTCAAAGGGTGCATGTAACGATCAATTATTGCTGTCAGAGGCAAAAAGCCTAAAAGTAGCAAAATTGGTAAAACCGAAACAGGATTGAGTTGGTCAACTTAAAGTACCATTACGCAAAAACTATACAAGGGAAACATTGTTGACTCTTAGGGGAGAGGTAGCATATATATAGGGATAAATTTGGGAAAATATAAAGGAAAAATATGATAGCTTTCATGGACAAATTTTCAGTTAATTCAGCCGCTAAGCAAAAATAGCAAAAAAGTTTTGAAAAACATCATCTTCGGCCCTTATAATAGTTACTGCCTTCAAATTTAATAGCGCAAATGTGATCATCATCGAATAAGATAATTTTATTCTCTTTAAAATGATATCCAATTTGTATGTTTACTCTTTATATGTGCTAAGCGCGACAGAATGCTATATTGGTGAAGAACTTGCAAATTTAGAGGTCATGGACCTCTGACGTCACGCTTCACCGCTCGCGACCCTTCAAGACTTGCTTTTCAATGGCCCCAGAGAGGGCTACCACAATATAAACAAGACACCTGGTAAAAACTCGGATTAAATTGCTGGTATCTCCCGGACTATATTTTTGTTCACCATTGGTTCACGGACTATAATTAACTTTCTACAACCGGCTCTTTGAAAGAGCTAAAGTAATTTAAAAATTCTACCGTATCCTTGGTTTTTAGCATTTGAGAGATTAAGCAATATTGGCACTTTTTTGAAGAGCGCCCCCCATTTTCAAAATTTGATATTTTTTGCACATTTTCGTTGGTATTGTCTAGGAAACTATACCTGCGAACGCGAATGCTACAAATGCGTATTTATCACAAAATAAGCGCTTTTTGTAATTAGAATTGGGATCCCAGATTGGGACTTAATGGCAGAGCTGGAAATGCTACGTTTTATGTCCTTCCAATGATGAAATAGTGCCATCCTCCCCACCCCCCCCCCCCCCCCCCCCCCCCCCCCCCCCCCCCCCCCCCCCCAAAAACCCCCCCCCCTCGAAAAGTAGACCTCTAACTTGACTTGCCCGAACTATTTAAAAACAACTAATGTATGAGCGTAAACACGTACATGGCGCATTTCCCGGCTATTTCACATTTGTAAGGCCCGGGGAAGGCACGTTTCCAGCACCGTTGAAATTATTATCGGGGATCCCCGATAATATTATTCTAGTACAAAATTCCTTTGTTTGTGACACATATCATTTTCCGAGCTTAACCATCACCGGTTCTACTTACTAGCCAGTTAACCAATGCACCGTGGTAAAAAATCTCCCAAATTTTTTGAAAATTGGGGGCGCCCTCAAAAAAATTGCTAATTGCTTTAATATTTAAGGTTAAACGATTGGCTCTATATGGGGAGCTTGCACGGGATGTCAATAGGTTCAAAACTTGGTCAGACCTCGTCCTCCGAATAGCCCCAGCGTGCCAAAAATTAAACAAAAGATTACCTGCATAATATATCTGACATATTCAGTTTGGAACCAGGTGCATGTATTATATTGTTCGCATGCTTGGATATCTGGCGTAACAAAAAGTCCATGTTTTTTTTCCCCCAAAAAAAATCATAATGTTACCTGTCCATGGAAAGCAAAATATAGGCTGGACATAAAAACTCTTTCTATAGACTGAATCACAGTATTATGTTCTCTAGTTCGTGACCTGGGTCATGACACTGACTTCGACACATGGATAGCGAGTCTGAGTCGCCGATTGAAACATCAGGAAGTGGGTTTTTGACCTAAACAATATGGCACCCCCCCCCCCCCCGACGACTTTGGCCGGGAAAATTTTGGCCAAAAAATCATGCTAAATCATCCGTTGTTTAGTCCTCTGACCGGGACAAATTGGCCCTTTTGACCCCCCTGAGATGGAACATTTACCAAGACTGGGAAATTTGCCCCTTCAGAGCAGGGAGGCCCCGATAGCACTGGCGGGACAAACAATTGCATACAATCTTGTTCAAACCATAGATCTCTTGTGGACTATCCAAGGGGGGTGAAACGCATTCCAAACCAGTTCGCCCGTGCTGGGCGCTGACTTTTTGAATATTGCACTGAAATAAATTATCAGTTTGGGATGCTTGTATACCCACATAATGTCAATTCATACAACAATCCGCCAAAATATCAGTTTGTTGGATGGTTGGGTGCTATTGGGTGGTTAAATTTTTGTCCTACCCATGACCACCCAACGAATGAAATGACACTTCAGTAGTCTTGATTTAAATAAACCGCCTCCAAATGAATACACTTTTTACCCAAGCGCGCATTGCATTATGAGAACAAAGAGTCTCTGAAGCACCATGATCCAGGTACACTATTTTTACACCTGGCCCCCTCTAACCTACATTAATTTGTATCACTCCCGATTAGTGTATATATGCACGCGGCACCCCACAGTATGTGGAAGAAGTTGAGGCAGCCATTGCTTTCTCTTGTTGGTACATACTTAGGTTTCTTGGTGGTCGCAAAAATGCGAGACGGTGAATTTCTAAGATTACGTAAACGTTTTTTGCCTCTCTATCTATAAGAACCTCTTTGGGAATATGTCACCATCAGGTGTATGCCATATTGTATAGGTCAAAAACAAACTTCCTATGTTTTCACTCGGCACCCATTCAACTGCGCATCCCGCTATCCATGTGTAGAGGTAAGTGGGGTATGAGAGGCAATTAAGTTGCCCCGTGCTCAAGAAACACCATACCCTGTCTTTGTACATGATTGGAAAACTCACACAACTCCTTATTTTTGTTCTATCATCCTACTAAACAAAAAATGTCTACGTTCCACGTAAAGTACAGGCCTCGTGGCATCCACCCATTGCCCTACTAATAAAAACTTATGGATGCATACAAACAACAATATTGTGTTGGTTATTAATTTTGTAATGCCTAGCAAAACTGTCTTTAACAGAATAATTCGTATTGAGATAAACTCTAAGGAGGAAAGTCCACGTTCCCGAAGCTCATCATTTGTGTAAAAATACAAGAATTTCGGCCCGTGCTAGCTGCTTACCAGGTCAATACGTCTTGCATCTTTCGAAAATAATCATCAAAAGGATGTCCTTTTTGATATTGTCGTTCTTTTCTCGTCTGTTCACAAATCACCCAATTTAATTAGATTCAACTTAGTGTTACTCTAATATGGACTCCCAATTACGTCAGCTTATTCACCAAATCAAAAAAAAGATTGCATATTGTACTTAATATATTCCATTCAGTGTGTCAAATTGTCGTTGCATGTACCCGATAAAAGCAATTGAATTTCATAACGATGGATTATTGCTTGATTTTCTTAGAAGGTAACGTTTAAACCAGCAAGGGATACTTTCACTTTTATTATCGAATGAGACCCCGTTCAGTCCATTGATTCGAAATGCATTCAAAAAGCATCTAATAACGTGATTGTACTTTGCGAGCACCGCGTTGCTTTGTTAGGATTAACCTCCGTGTCCTGGTTATGTTCCATTAGCTCTTTGCACGGTTTTGGCGTTTGCAGGTTAAGCCTCAAAGTTCTCAAACTGGACTGGAAAAAATGAGGGTGTTAAATAACAATACATGCGCTTATTGCAAGTCATTGGTTTTTTTGTTTTAGAGAGAATCGAACCTCCCCGCAAATGGCGAACCGTGCCAAGGGCGAATAGCGCATATGATTAATTGTTAGGTGTTTTGAAACATCAGACCTCAAAACTACAACATACCTTAGACCCTCAACACATCAGCCCCGCCGTTCACTTCCAGTAAGGTATGTTTCGAGGTCTGAGGTCTATTGTTTCGAGGTCTGATGTTTCGAAACACCCGGGCTATAGGAGGATCGCGAAACATCAGACCTCGAAACAACAATTTCATGTTCCAAATATGCATGATATTACTAGAAGTCCCCCCCCCCCCCCCCCCCCAAGTTCCATTGTTATAACAGAATTTAGCAAGGCCTTTTTAAAGGCTGACTCGAGATTTTCCGAGGGGGCTGCCCTAAATTTTCAAACCAAATTGTGTTTTTTGCAATATACATAATGCTTGTCCTTATACTAATACATGGGTGAAATAGCTAAGCTCAAGCCGAAAGTCACTTCTACAGAAATCACACATTGTTATGAAATTTCCTGATCCGGAAATTTTTATTACACAGTAGCTTTATGTCCGCGGTTATACACAAAAATGTTTACTGCACGGAAACGAAAAAATTCCGATCATCTAAAACTTTGGGAATTCCGGGGGGGGGGGGGGGGCATTTAGGTGACGATCTTGGTTACTAAGTTGCTATTTTTATAAATAATGAAAAATATATTTCAAAAATCTCTGAGTCAGCCTTTAAATTAACCAAAATGTTGTTTAAGATCTTCTGGACTTAGGCGCGTGACCATAAGTATTTCCAGGGTGTGCAGTTTTATGAGATTAAAGATCCCAATGGCGTCGGTACAAAAAGGATTTCTGGGAATATATCATGATACTTCAAGGTGGTTTACCGCAAGGAACCAAATTTGGTATTTGGATTCTTGCGTGGATTCAAATAGTGCTGTCCGCCGGAATCACTAATGATCGGGTTACCCTGAGCCTTACATATGGTGATGATAGGAAGTTTGTTGAAAATATCCGCAGTGTACTGTAGAAAATGTTTATGAAAAAACCACTCTGGAACGAATTCAGTCAATGGGCTAATGACAATGATATGAAGATGAATCAAGATAAGTGTGTAAAACACGACCGTGAGTTTCTTGAAAAAGTCCCTGCAGATGCCATTGTTACACATTGCTCAAAAGATTTTGAAAGATACTTGGTATTACTTTCACGTCCGATTTGAATGTGCAACCAAGATGTCGATGAGTATATCCCAAATAAAATCAAGCTCTACATGTAAAGTGCTTAAAGACACTATCGTGATTTGCTAAATCAGCCAATCGAAAAAATCATCAAATATCAGATTTTAGATGTACCGTAACAAGTACAGGTATCCTAACAACATACCCTGCAAATGATACGACCAGAAGCAACCTACTAAGGACAGAATCGGAGATTTTAGTCATTACTGTTCCGAACGGACACTTACTACACACGTAATTGAATGGAGAATCGTAATTTGGAACACTGCCGTTTCTTCCTTTCTTTCAAGTCTACAGCTGGAAAAGGTAACTTATGAGAAATTCCAAAGATTTATCCTTCACTTGAAGCTATTCCTGCAAGTTTCAAAATATTTTTCAAATCACTGATAGTGTTCTTAAGATTTAAGCTCTCAGTTGATGACTTGTCAATATTATAGAGGGTAGTACGTACGCCCTACGCGCGTAGTCGGAAAAATCGCATATACACGCACGATTGTCCTCGCTCCCAACCATTTCGTAGAATGTGCTGGTGTATGCAGGTAGGCCGTGTGGAAGGTAGACCGTAATCCAGTATGTAACATGTGAGGCTTTGTCTGTAGTGAAAGTGTGATATGACGATGATGATGAATGATGTGCTTATGTGATGGTGATGATGATGATGCTGACTGATGGTGATGGTGATGAGGAAGATGATGATGACGACCATTTAAAAGTTTATTTCTCCCTTTCTTGTGGAATATTGTAATACTCCCACAAAACCCCTCGCGTTTTTTTATTTTCCTTCTGAACTAATGCATTCGCCCTCTATCGAGTAAGGTCGGGAAATGCATATACACGCCACGATTTGTCCTCGCTCCCAACCATTTCGTAGAATGTGGCTGGTGTAGGCAGGGTAGGCATGTGTGGAGGTAGACCTTAATCCAGTATGTAAACATGTTGAGGCTTGGTCCTTGTAGTGAGCTGATGATGATGACGATGATTGAGAATGATGATGATGATGATGATGGATGTGATGGTGATGATGTGATGATGGTGATGGTGATGGTTATGGATGATGATGAAGATGATGATGACGACCATTAAAAGTTGATTTCTCCCCTTTCTGTGTGGAATATTGTAATACTCCCACAACCACTCTTCGTTTTTTTTTTTATGTTCCTCTGAACTCCGCATTCCACCGGGTAAACAATGAACCCGCCATAAAAACTGTTAGTGCATTGACTCAGTAAAATTCCAATCTTCCTCTCCATACTATGTATTCTACCTCACACTGATTATGTTCTTACATTTTTTATTTCCTTTTAACACCTTATAATTTTTCGGATACTACGCATGCTCGGTCCTTACTTTACGAGTATATATATAACGGACACCACCGATTTACAATTGATGTTGGCCACCCTATTCCTCCGATCAGCATTGTTAAATCTTGTTGCTGGACAGTTTAATATTGTAAAGGTAAGTTTCAAACCACTTAGCAGTAGAGGTTTTTGTACCCCCCCCCCCCCCCCCCAATTTATATGTTAGGTCAGCCTGCCTGTCACCGGTTGTGAGTTGGTAAATTTAAAATAAATTCTAAAATTATTTGTCTTCAAGGCGGCAGTACGTCTCGCTCTTCTTTTCTTGGTTCTGGATATTGTTAGGTGCGATGAAATTAGACAATTTTTATGATGTAGAATGCCTTTAATTGATAAAACAGTTCTGAAATGTTTGTTGCTGATTTAAAGGAGTTATATTCGTATAACCTTAATTTGCCATTAACATGTATATATTGTAACGGGATTTCCATATTCTCTTTACCTCTTATGATATTTGTGGCATTTGTATGGCAGTTCCTAAAAAGAGCAGAAGTGGTGGACGGGCACAAAATGTCCATACTCCGGAAGGACGCAAAATTCGACACCTGGGAATCCCCGACTTCGCGCATGTGATTGGTCGGCTGACTAGAATTTTGGGTTACGCGCGCGGAAAAGTTGGGGCGATGGCCGCCGGATTCAGACATGGCAAGTAAAACTAAACTGGGGAGCATGGGGAATGGGGACGGATTTCAGACATGGCGAGCTAAAATAAATGTGGAGATGGGGGAAGGACTTCAGACATGATCGGCGAAATAGACGATCTGTAGAGATGGACGGAATTGTGGTGCGGCACGACTATAACAGACAACATGGACTTTATAAAGAATACACTAGATAAGTAGGATGGTTGGCAGACGACCGAGGTAATAAGATGACGAGGGCCGGATGTTGTGATGTGGGGGTTAGACATTTTTACCCCATGGAGTTACCAGTTTGCCTTTTATTTATTCGCGGTGAAGTGTCAACCGACAGTATCAACCAGAAACACATCTTACTGCATTGATTTTATTCATCGCTGTGCCTAACCAATGGAGAGTGATTAGAACTGACACGAATGTGCCTACGATGACAGGAATCCCAGTCCTGTATATTGCCATATTTCTAACTTATGCCTGGCGTGACGCATAGGACTAACCGCTGAATTGTGCACAAAATCGGATTTTATCGGGTAACTAGCTGGCCAGCTCGGGTTTTAAATGATTAAAATTGGGATTTCTTAAAGGTCACTCCAGTTTTAATGATCCATCAAGTTCGACGGACGAGTAACAAGTAACGAACAAGACAGCCTGACGACACCAGACAAGCACTGGACATACTGAGAACAAAGACTGACATTATATATTTGTGAATGCCTTTTTGATTGTGAACAGGATTGTGAGTAAATAATAAAATGTGTGCATGGCTGTTGGGGTTAAATTGAGGATGGTTTGTGAGGTTGGAGTTTCGTGAGAACGCTAAGTTTTCAGTTTATAAATTGTAAATTGGGTGAATGCGACGTTTGAGTAATCAGATTGGGGGGGGAGATTAAAGGAGTTAAGATTCAAATTGTGTGATGTGTGATATTTTCTGATAAAATGGATAAAATTCAAGTAAATACAGCAGGCAGCCCACAAATCTTGATTGCAAAAATGTAAACATCACCATGCTTGTAAACATGTATAGTTGTGTTTATCAACTCATACCTTTATTGCGCGCAGTTGTTTATTAAAATGTAAATGGGTTCAAAAGGTGTGATGATTCAGGTTTCTATAGTCTATCAAATTGAAAGTCATGCGTGATTGTACTGAATGAGGAATTGGTTGTTTGTTAACCTTTGTGTACATCTATAAAACATTTGCAAAGTTCTGGCTATGGTCGGCCAATGTGTTATAGATGTTGGGTTGAGTGTGTTGATAGGGTGTTGTGGGGTGTGAGGTGGCAGTAATGTGTGGTGATTGTGAGGATTGCTGGTGCATAAGAGGTTTTGTCATGATGTGTAGCCGGGGTTAGAGCTCGTTACTGGGAGATGACGTATTATTAGGGCGAGTTTAAGATGACAAGCGAGTTACAGTAGGCTGAAATATTGGGATGATTGTGGAGGTGGTTGAGGTCGTATGCGATTGGATGGTGGTCTAAGAACTTTGGTTTAAGGTTAAAGAAAAGATTCGGTGTTAGTGTGTGATAGCGTTAGGGAAGAGTGTGCGGCCGGGCATTGTGATTCAAGTTGAGGTTGCATGTGTTGAGTAAGAGAGTGAAGGAATATAAATTGATTTTATTGAAAATTTTGGTTAGCATCTGAAAGAACTTGTGGTTACAGTATATTCAGAGGTAAAATGAAATTTCCATTTATTGTAAATCTTGTATGTAATTATGCAGAGTGCTTGACCTTATGTGTGTTGTGGCTATGTTGCGCGAACTAGAGTTACAGTGCTGTTCGAAAGCGGTTTTGAATATGTTATGTGTTAATGTAGTTTATATTAAGCTGGAGGTAGTGAAGGGGGTTATGTATAGTCGGGATGAAATGGGGATGACATGCCAGACGTGGCGGAATGTCAGTTTTAGTAAGTTGATTTTGAGTCGCTGGATGACGGTTTAAAAGCGCTGTGCCAATTGTAGGGAGGGTAGAGTATTGCGCTTACGGGTTAGTAAAAAACACATGATTGGTCAGAGCACTGTGACATGTGTGAGTTGAAGGTTTGAGGATGATAATGTAGAGAGGTTGAAATTAGGCGAGTTGTGATGATTGATTGAGTTGCACAATGTAAACAGAGATGTACAGATGGGGGTGTGGTGTGTGAGTGATCTTTTCTGGAATGAGGAAGAAAAACGCTATGCGTTGCTTAGGTAATGTGGGAAAGAGTGTTGCATTATAAATTAATTTTTGTAATTGATGGCTGAATGACTGGTTGTACACAAATAAGTTTGGTAACAGAATACATGTTTTTTATGATGAGTAACATGTTGATCGGGAGGAAGATTGCTATTGGAATTTATGTTCGCAATTGTTGAATGCCAGGGTGTACACTATCTAGTGTTGGTATTCAGAATTGTAAGTTTTGTCGAAAGTGTATTTGTTTTGTGATGAGGTGAATTTTAAATAGGAATGCTGCATTATGCAGAAGTTATGGTACCAAGTGGTTGTAAAATGGTGGGTAATTTTTCCCAATGTTGGAGTGCATAAAAAAAAACATGCATGTGAAACCCCTGTGTTTTCTAGCCACTTTTAGTAATGTAGAGTGGACTTGTATTAGAAGAAAGGGAACTTCAGGGTTTATCATGAAAAGTGCATGGACTTTTATGTGAACATTGGTGCAAATGTGAAGAAGTGAGCCATTTTGAATGGAGTTCATTGATTGGGGTGTGGTCGATCATAATTACCAAATGTTATTTTAATTGGTAACAAAATTGAGTATAGCAAGCCATATGTATGAGAGAAACGGGTCGAAAATCAAAAGCTGGGTCGTAGGTGATTTCGTGAGTTGGTATCTGCGCAAATGTGACAATTGAACCATGTTTGTGATTTCTTTAGGTGATGTGAAAATAAATGCATGATTAAATAAAATCCTGGTGTGCATTGTAGTATCCTAGCTCTACGTTGCAGCGGGGGTTTCTTGGCCACCAACTTACCGCGTGCAGCCTTAGCTTCTGCGTGCTCCGGTCGCTTTTTCTGAAAATTGTGCCATGCGCCTTAGTCTTTTTTGGCGCAGAGGCCATCCCCCGCTCATGGTGTCAGAAGTGGGTATGCTATTTATTTTTGAGCTAAGAGTTCTGCAGTGTGTTACCTTTCCTTAAAAACTGGATAATGTATGTAGGATTTTTAAGATTTTTGGTGTGATAATGGTGAATTCTTTCAGGTAGGAAAATCCCGTTTTTGGATTTGTCTTTCGGCGTTGATTGCCGGGACGGCAAATTTAGGGGGTGGGATGTGTAACGGGATTTACCCTTATTCTGTTTAACTCTTATGATATTTGTGGCATTTTATGCGCAGTCATAAAAAGAGCGACAGGTGGTGGGCGGCAACAAACATGTCCACTCCGGAAGACGCCAACATTCGACACCCTGGGATCTCACCGACTTCGCGCATGTATGGTCGGCGGACTAGAATTTTGGGTTACGCGCTCGCAAAAAGTTTGGGACGATGAGCAGACGGACTTCAGACATGGCAAGTAACATAAACTGTGGAGATGGGGACTGGGGAGACGGATTTCAGGAAATGGCGAGCTAAACATAAACTGTGGAGATGGGGGGACGGACTTCAGACATGATGGCGAACTAGACGATCTGTAGAGATGGACGGACTTTTGGTGCGAACGACTTCATAACAGACAAACATGGACTTTATAAAGAATACCATAGATAGGAGATGGTTGGCAGACGACCGAGTAAAAAAATGACGAGCGAAGGCTGTTGTGAATGTGGAACATTTTTACCCATGAGTTACCATTGTTTGCTTGTATTATCAGCGTGAAGTGTCAACAGCAGTTATCAACCAGAACACATCTTATGCATTGATTTTGTTCATCGCTGTGCCTAACAATGGGAGTGATTAGAACTGACACGAATTGTGCTACGATGACAGGAATCCCAGCATCCTTGTAATATTGCCATATTTCTCACTTATGTCATGGATTGACGCATACGGACTAACCGCTGAATTGTGCACAAAATCGGATTTTATTCGGGTAAATAGCTGCCAGCTAGGGTTTTAAGATTTATGAATTAAAATTGGGATGTAAAAGGTACTCCAGTTTAGCGATACATCAAGTCGGACGGACGAGTACAAGTAACGACCACAAGAACAAGCATGAAGACACCAGAACAAGATGGACATACTGAGAACAAAGACTGACATTATATATTTGGAATGAATTTTGCTTGAACATATTGTTTTTGAGTAAATAATAAAAATGTGTTGCTGGCGGTTGGGGTTAAATTGGAGGATGGGCTTTGTGAGGTTGGAGTTTCGTGAGAAGCGAAGTTTTCAGTTTATCAAATTGTAAAATTGGGTGAGATGAGAAGTTTGGAAGGATAATCAGATGGGGGGGGGGCGGAGATTAAAGGCGTTAGGATTCAAATGTGTGATTTTGTGATATTTTCTGAGGTAATTAATTTGGAGTTAAAATTCAAGTAAATACAAGCAGGCAGCACACAACTTGATTGCAAAAATGTAAACATCACCATGCTTGTAACATGTATAGTGGTGTTCTATACAACTGCATACCTTTAATTTGCGCGCAGTTGTTTTATTAAAATGTAAATTTGTGGTTCAAAAAGGGTGATGATTACGGTGTATAGTTATCCAAATTTAAGTCATGCGTTGATTGTACTGAATGAAGGAATTGGTTGTTTGTTAACATTTGGTACATGCTATAACATTTGCAAGTTCTGTATGGGCGGCAAAGTGTTATAGACTGTTGGGTTGGGTTGATAGGTGTGTTGTGAGGTGTGTGAGTTGCAGTAATGTGTGTGATTGTTGGAGGATTGCTGGTGAATAAGAGGTTTTGGTAATTGATGTGGGTAAGCCGGGGTTAGAGTCGTTACTGGAGAGAGTATTATTAGGCGAGTTTAAGATGACCGCGAGTACAGTAGGCTTGAAATATTGGATGTGTATGTGGAGGTGTGAGGTATTTGATTATTGGATGGTTAATAAGAACTTTGGTTCAGGTTAAAGAATAAAGTCGGGTTAGTGTGTGAGAGAGGTAGGGAAGAGTGTGCGGCTGCATTGTGATTCAAGTGTGAGGTTGCATGTGTGCGTAAGAGAGTGAAAGAATATAAATTTATTTTATTGAAAATTTGGTCGCTCTGAAAGAAATTGTGGTACAGTAGATTCAGCGTAAAATGAAATTTCCATTTATTGTAAATCAGTGTATTTAATTTTTATGCAGAGTGCATTGACCTTATGTGTGTTGTGGCTATGTTGCGGCGAACTAGAGTTACAGTGCTGTTCGAAAGCGGTTTTGAATATGTTGTGTTAATGTAGTTTATATTAAGCTTGAAGTAATGAAGGGGGTTATGTATAGGTCCGACGGATGTTAAATGGGGATGACATGCCAGACGTGGCGGAATGTCCCTTTTAGTAAGTTGATTTGAGACGTGGGATGACGGTTAACAGAGCGGCCAATTGGTAGGGAGGGGAGAGTATTGCGCATTGCGGGTTAGTAAACAACAAATGTTGGTCAGAGCACTGTGCATCACTGTGTGAGTTGCGGTTTGAGTATGATCATTTATGAGAGGGTGGATTTGGGCGAGTTGTGATGTTGATTTAATTGAGTTGCAATGTAAACAGCGAGTTACAGATGGAGGGTGTGTGTGTGTGAGTGATCTTTTTGAATTGAGGAAGAAACGCTATGCTTTGCTTGTGGTAATGTGGGAAAGAGTGTGCCATTATAAATTTAATTTTTGTAATTGCTGCTGAATGCTGGTTGTACACTAAAAAGTGTTGGTATACAGAATTACATGTTTTTATGATGTAGTACATGTGGATAGGGAGAAGAGTTGCTATTGTGAAACCCTTACTACCATGTATCTTTCTCACTTGTTGGAAATGCCATGGTTGTACACTATCTAGTGTTGGTATTCAGAATTGAAGTTTTGTCGAAATGGATGTTGTGTGATGAGGTGAATTTTAAATACGAATGCTGCATTATGCGGAAGTTATGGTACAGTGGTATGTTAAAATTGTGGTCAATTTTTCACATGTTTGGAGTGCATAAAAAAAAACATTGCATGGAAACCCCTGTGTTTTAGACATTCTATTAGTAATGTAGATGTGGAATTGTATTAGAGAAAGGAAATTCAGGGTTTATCATGGAAAAAGGGCATTGACTTTTATGTGAACATTGGTGCAAATTGAAGTATAGTGAGCCATTTTGAGATGAGTTCATATATTGGTGTGGTCGTCATTAATACAACTGTTATTTAATTGGAACAAAATTGAGTATTGAGCAGCCATCTGTATGAGAAAAAGGGTGGAAATCCAAAGCTGGTGTAGTAGGGATTTTCAGTGAGTTGGTATTGCGCAAATGTGACAATTGACCATGTCTTGTGATTTTCTTGAGGTGATGTGAAAAATAAAGGCATGTAAACTAAAATCGGTGTGCTTGTAGTATCTTGCTTACGTTGCAGCGGTGTTTCTTGGGCCCAACAACTTACCGTGTTGCAGATTAGCTTCTGCGTGCTCCGGTCGCTTTTTCTGAAAATTGTGCGCATGCGCTTTATTCGTTTTTGCGCAGGCCATCACCGCTACACTATTATATGCTGTTCTAGTAATTTAATGTGTCCGCACAACAATTTGTTGATTTTCCATTTTATGCTAATTTGTTATTTTTGTTTCTAAGTACTCAGTTATGTGTGAGAATACGCTTCACAATCCCCATTACGTGGCTAGAGCCAAGAGCAATTGAAAAGTGAAATGAGATTGCCACACCCTTGGGGCGATAATTCGTGATGGAGTGCCACCAAAGTGTATCTAACTTTGCATGCTTTTGTGTTGCTTTTTTGGGACTTTCGAATGAAAACTAATTCTTAACACGATTAAAAAATGTATTTTTTTAAATTATATTATCATATTTCATTTCGCCGTTAGTCGGACTGATAATAGAAGTAATTGGTAATTCAATGGCGTCGTCCGTAACTACAACATGATTCCCGTGTCGTGAACACTAGTCGTATCTACCGTTACGACGTGGGGCACGACACGGGAAATTAAAATATTTGTGCACAAGTGTAATCTACTCCCAATTATGGCCTAATTAGCCTTATAACCCTGTAATAAATTGAGCCTTATACCTGCATAATGTTAAATTATGCGGTATTTAATTTACTTTTGTAAATAATAAATACTGAGCGAAGATGAGTGGAAAAAATGGGCCGTCGTAACTACATTTTGATATGTCTTTTAAGGGGTTTTGTGCCGAAATTAGATAATATAGCATAAATTTTGGTAAGAATAAAAAATGAAATTGTTCTTTTCCCAAAATATTTTGGGAGACGTTTTACGATAAGATTGAAGTGTCATTATTTTTAAGGACATGGGGGGTGTCGATGAGGTCAGCCGATTGGATTTATATTTTATGTGGGTGGTTAGGTAAGTAAAAAGTTATCACAAAAGCACCAACTAAAAAATTCATCCGGCCCCTTTCATGTTAAAAAAAAAAATTGGGAAATCCCCTCTAAAATAGCCTTTCTGCCTCAAAAAGGCAGAAAAGAGCCAGATTTTACCACAATTGTAAAGCGCATTACCAGATAAGGCAATTTTTAAAACGTATTTTTTTTGATGCATTATTTAAAGTATAAACAATCTTGTCATGCTGTCAAAGATATTACAGCTTTAGCTGGTTTTTAAAAGATACATTTTTGCTGCTTCAATTTGACAATGTTCAGGGTGGTTTTGCCAAATGACAAAAATAGCATATTTTCCCCAATTTTGCTGTGTGTGCAGTTTCTTCCATACTCAAAGAAAATTTAGCTTATGATTTTTATTACAAATATTTAATCCATTAGGCCTTCAACTCTTTGTCAAAGGTTGTGGGTGTGGCGTTTTTTCACCTGTTCTTTAGGGTTGTCTAAAATATGACTTTATAGTATGTCCTTATTGGTAAACTCTAGTCATTGCCATGTTAACAGACGACGAACAACAATATTAATCATTATTGGAGATTTTTTTGAAATTGTTTTAACATTGACATTTTGGCATAATATTGAGTAGCAGCAGGTGGGTGATTCTTGGGTATGTATGTCTATTTTAAGGGGTTAGTAACCCAATTTTTTTTTTTAATTTTGTACATAAATTGAAACATGCATGGCAATTATTTTATGTTGCCCCGATTCCCACATTCCTACCCACGGCAGTGACTGTGCCCCCCCCCCCCCCCCGTGCTCTCCGCCTATTTCCGTTAGAATTGTGAGTGTTGGGTGTGAATCAAGAATCCCACACATAATAATTCACAAAATTCCAAAATATTCTAAATTGGACGTCAGAGCCTCTCTGTTGTGAAAACTGTTATACTTTCTTGTGGTTTCCCCTCTTCAATGTGCTTTCCCCCCCATGCTCTTCTCTTCCCCTTCGACTTGCTGCGTGTTGCGTTACTCCTTATCACTGACGGCCTCACACTGGAAAACTCATACTCAACCTCCTTAAGAATATTGTGTGCTGTCAGAACCAGTGGTTTAACCAGTGGGGGTGGGGAATCTCTCCCCCCTAAACTCTTGGGAAGCACGGTGCAAGTTGGGGAATGGCCATGACTCGAAAAGGGCGGGCGAAACGAAGTGCCAGCTGGCGAAGAGAAAGGGAGGAGACTAAGACAAACGGGCAAGAGGAAGAAGTGAAAGAGGAATGGAGAATAGAAAATATAAGAACAGTGGGGAAAAAAGAAACCAATTGGTCTTGAGGAGGGAAACCCTTGTGTCGTGCCTCATCCTTCAAAGTCAGGAGAAGTCCAGGTTTATAACATGCAATGGCATTTTTTTTTTTTTTTTTTTTTTTTTTAATTTTTTAGTTTTTTTGTGTGTTTTTCATTTTAAAGGTTTTTTCTTAAAGTTTAACTCAGAGATTTTCAGAGGAGGGTGCTCTCAATTTTAAACTCAAATCTGTTTTTGCATGTACATAATGTTTGTCCATTATTATAATCACTAGCTAAGCTCAAATCAAAAGTCCCTTCATATAGAAATCCATCTTATTTTGATATACCAGTATCCTTGGCACTGTTATAATGCCAATAAATGTTACGGCATCCACAAAAATCCGATTATTCTACACTTGGAATGCGCATTTTAGGTGACTATCTTAGTCCTAGTTGAATATTTTAATAAAATAAGAAAACATTAAAAAAAGGAAAAAAAATAAAAAAAATAAAAACCTTAAAAATATTAAATTGTTGATTAAGAGCAGTGAAGTATCAGGGGGAAGCTCCCTCGCATAAAAATCGGGAAGGAGAGACAAAAAATGGGAAAGGGAAGCAAAGAGAGGCGAAGGAAAAAAGGGGAAAAGCAGGGAGAAGAGAAAGGGGGAGGAGAAATAGAAAAGAAGAAGGAAGTGAAAGGGGAAGGGAGAAGAGAACAAAAAAAAAAAAAATAAAGAACAGGCAGGCAAGCGAAAGAGAAAACCAGGCGAGTATGGAGGCTAGTCCCCCCTTGTGTTTTGCCTTCCCCTTCCAAAGTCCAGTTTGTATTGTTTTTACATTATATGTTTTATCTATAATTTTCTCTAAGGAGGATTTTATCTCAGTTTTTCTCAGAAGCTATTCCAAATCCCGTTTAACAATGAAATTACAATCAATTTAGACCAGCAGGGACGACCAGGATATATTTAAATCCAAACAAATATAGGTAGTTCTTAAATAATAATCATTCCAAATTCCAAATCAAACTTTCCTTGGCTGTAAACATTGAAATAAGTTTATTCTTGGATTAACATGAGATGGGCGTCCGATTTTTAAGTCAACGCTTTTCTCCTTCTTTTTCTTGCAAGTGCCTAAATTCCAAGCGTGTTTGTCAAAGTTCAAGATTGTCCACGACTTTATTCAAATATTTTATGATGTCCATTTTCCAAGCTTTACCGCAATGCTCTGAGTCAACGCATGTGTATGGAAAAGGTGGGCTTACTTTTTTTGTGGGTCACCGGCCATGCTGGTAGGACCACTTAGCCATCTGTTGTGCGTGTGTAGGTGTTTGTGTGTTGGTTACTAAATGTTAAGTTTTTTTTTTTTACATTGACCTCAATGAACAGTTGCAAGTTCGATTGGAACCAACTTCTGCCATAGGTGCACCATGGATCCCTAATATGTTGCAGAGGGTCCAAAGGTTAATAGTTGCGAGGTCAAAGTCACGTGCGGTCAAGTTGAAAACTAGGCTAAAATGTAAAATTTACCGCAATTGCTAAGTTGAAGTTCAATGAACCAAACTTGTGTCATAGGTTTGCACCCATTGGATCCCTCATGTTGATGAAGTTCAAAGGCATGTGCAAGGTCAAAGGTCATTGGAAGCGGCCCAAAGCACTTATATTCTTTAATATAGTGAGCGCAAAAGGCGAGAAACCGCGAATCCTAGTTATAAACTTTTTCTTGGTTTCAGGCTTTTCACCTTAGCTCAATCTTTGGTATCAAAGGTTTGAAAAAAGCCGATATTTCAAAGCTTGCAATGAGCTTAGATATCTAAAATTATTTCCAAAAAAGGCCAGAGTATGGAATTTTCAAGCCTGGTTTTATAGAAAACTGGGAATTTCCCATGCTCTTAGAATGATATTTCAAAGCTTGAATTGTCTTAGATGGCTATTTTTCCAGGGAAACCCAGAAGATTCAGTATAAAGTCTTGATTCTTTTGCAGGGAGGGAGGAGTAGTAATTAGGAGTAATGTACTATTTACGCCAGGGGAGAATAGAGGATTGGGGGGACTAGACTACGAACATTTTTTTGTAAATGGGGGGGGGGGAATGAATATTTTCATCAATGGAAAAAGGGAAGGCCTTCTAAATGGATAAATTTAAAAAAAGATTTCCTCCCTTACCTGGCCGTAAAAACAACGACCCACCCTTAGATTTCTCACATTTAAATGCTCAAGACTTTTGGCAATTTGCAAATTGTTGACGGTCGACACTTTCATACATTGGTATAGCAGGTCACCCGCCAGAGGTCCAAACACACAATTTTAGGGCAAACACGCATCAAAACAAGGGGGCGGAGAGGCGGGAGGGGGATCACCTTAGTAAAAACTTTTCCCTGTGTGCTCAACTGTCAACAACACTTTCTAAAAAGCTTTCGGTAATGTTTTCTCATAATTTTGGGTATTTAAGGGAAAAAATGTGGGGGGGGGAGCACCTTCACCTGGTTATGTCGTCAGAGTGGAAGGATAGGGCGTGGTTGCCACCCAAGAAGAATTGGATTTTTTTTAAAAAAAATAAAAAAAATAAAAAAAATAAAAAATTCAATGTTTATGTAAAACTAGCCAATTGTCATTATTTAGAGCTGAAACCGCATTAAAAAATCTAACATTCTGAACCCTTTTTTAGAGCCAAATTGGATTTTCGCCTAAGTTATTTTACGTGGAAAATGCCCAATTTGCCAACTCGCCAAACTTAATAATGGTCATGTTAACCACCATACTAGGTATGTTGGTTACTTAATATTTTGGTACCAATGCAACGGAGGAATCGTTAGCATTCCACTGGTATCAAAATCATAGCAATTCTAATGCTTTATAATGCATTTTAAACAGGGCTAATTGAAATGTTTCAAAATTCAGATACAGAGTTGTAACAGTTTAATGTTATTACCAGAAACACTTTACAATGGACATTTTTACATTATTAGATCGTCTGCGAGACTGTGCATGTCATGTGTAGTATGTGGTGTGTTTGTGTGTTCCAGTTGGTTAGCTTTTTCTAACCAAAAGGTTAGGTTTTCGTTTTTCAGGTCTCCTTCAAAAAGATTAAGTCCGATATTGAAAACCAGACTTGGGGTTTAAGGTGAATAGGGGTTCCTTCATGTGCATGATGTCAAAACAAGTCATAGGTCAAGATCAATGGTCATCTAGAGGTTCATGTTCCATGCTTGCCATATTGCCAGTGGGATGATGCAAAGTTTACTTGCATTATTTTTACAATAAGCGAGGGACCTCATGGCAGCATGATTCGCGAGTGTGTGTGTTTACATTGGTAAAACTTCGGGTCAAAATTTTGTCTAGCTTTTTCGTGAAAGTATCATAATGGATCAAGTTCATATTGATGCTTATGTATTGATGCAGGGCTTATGTTGTGTACGAATTTAAGGTCAAAGGTCATTCATGGTTAATTAGTTAATACATAGCTTTTAGTTGCAATGACCGATCAGGTACATACTGATGTAGTTACTGTACAAGGCCTTATAGAAGGGTTGAAGATGTGAAGGTCAAGGTCATTTAGGGGTCACTTTGGTCATTTATTGTTGCATGTGGAAGATGATTTTAGTTCCTGTAAATGGTTAAGCACAGTGACTGGATCTCAGGGTGGAATGAAGTTCAGATGTGTGCTCTCAATGAACAGGGCCTTAGTGTGTGTGTGTGGGGGTGGGGGGGGGGCAGATTGGGGGGGGGAGGGGCAGATAAGAAGACAAAGGTCATTCAGGGTTTACTACTTCAAATCATTCTTTGTTTAGTCAGCACACCATTTACACAATATCCTTCTAGCTTCAAAGGCCATTGATATTGTCAAATTATCGACCAGTTCTCTAAGTATCATGTTAATAGATGATCTTTTTGTCCTTATTTTTAGACCCAAATATGCAAAATACACCAAATATCATTCAACCTACCTCAAGAATATTTACAAACCCACACTTTGAAATATATTTTCAAAAAATTAGACATCATGGGCTATACTCAGTGTAAGTTTACAAGTCTTAAATTTTCTTTGAGTAAACAGAAACATGTGTTCAAACATGACCATTTTTTGTAAATTCAAAAAGGGGAAATGTCAAAATTGTCCATGTTTCTGAATAATTAATAAGAATCTCATATTGTTGTAAATAAAAGTAGATGGGCTTTTTAAGCGTGTTTTTAACTGAAGCTCACCTAAGTTTCATTGAATTTGGACAATCTCTAACATCATTTTTGTTGCGTTAAAATTACCATTTTTCACCACGTGCCTTGAAATTAACCGAGCATGGACGGGCAAATTTTAGGGGGTCTCACTGTACGTCAGGGGGGAGTCACTGATTTTTTTACTATTGTTCTGTAAATCCTTTGACCCAACTAGGTTAACCTCCAAATATGATTGAAATCCGCTGACCCCATCTGACAGCACATTGCAGCCTGCATGATGCTTACAATACATAACTCCTTAATACCATTGGCTTTAACAAGAAGGTTCGTATCTACACTACAAAGTAGTTTTCCCTTGTGTGCAACAAAGTCCGATCTCCAGTTACGACTTTGTTGGCACGACGCTGGAAATTTATTTTTGAGTGCAACAAAGTCGTATCTAACCTAAGGTCCATTCTCCGATAAGTGTTCAAGTTGGTCTCCAAAATACGAAATATCAACATTAAGGAATTCCTAAAAATCTTGAAAATCGTAAACTTTAATATTCGCAGAACACGGAACAATGCATGGGTGATCTAAAATATATCCGATTTTGAGTATATTGGCTAACGTTAACACTTAAGTAACGTCTCTGTCGTAACGTATCTGTCGGCCTTTTTCTTAGTCTGCTGTTCTTGATGAAAGTACGTTCTTCACCGACTTTACCTCTATCAAGTTATCACTTAGGTATTACCTTCATACTAAAGCATGCAGGTGTGGTATTCGACTTTATGTATCACGCCATATTGCAGAGCGTAGCAGGAGGGATTAACGATCTTTTCCGGGTATAACGTAATAGGGGGATTTCTTTCATTACTAGGGCTGGAAATTGTTACGACGTTGAAACCAGATTTTTATGCAAACATGTATACTTACATTGACACTGTCTCGATTTATCACTATTGGGAACATAGGTTATCAGCTTATTTTTAGCAATTTTGGTATCCCTTCGAATTAATCGCGTAAAACGTATCTGTCCTGCAAGAGTGGCGACATTGCTCTCATAGAACTCTTGCGAAACTTTAATAATCCAATATATCATGTTTAAACTTAACAATTAATGCATAATAGAGGCTGATAAAAATGCAATGCACTCTGTGATATGCGCTCCTTGTGTACCGAGCAGGGACACATTTTTAAAGTAGGGATTTGGGCTGGCGACATTGCGAAAAGCAAGAATTATGCATCTTTAGCCTTCTTGCTTGATACTTTCTCATCGGGTTACAACATCAATCGGATCATTTTGAACACATAACTCCTAATAATATTTATATCATAAACATTCATTCTTAAAAAGGCCAAAACAATCTTTTAAAACTGTGCATGACATGTGAGCGACACGAAACACGACTTTTTGAACACTTATCGGAGATTGGCCCTAAATAGGCCATTTACGCTTAATAACTCTGGCATATTGAGACTGGTCCATCCACCGAATGTAATCAAATTAAGCGTAATGACTAGTTTTTCATATTATATAAATAACTCAATTTCGCCAAAATGTCAGTTACGACTTGTGTTGCACTCACGTGACAATAATTATCATCTCACATTTATCAATCAGAACAAGTGTCTATTAACAACGGAATACCCCCTCTTAATTCTTTGGTTTGGTTAGGGTAAACTTTGCCCTCTCATGGTCTGTGGTAACCGGCTGGAATGGAGCCTAGTATCTCTCTGAGTCAATCCCACTGATCTCTCAGTGGTCAGTCCACTGATATCTCCCTGGATAGCGGGTCTGAGGTCGCCCGATTGAAAACAACAGGAAGTTGCTTTTCTACCTGGCAATATGGCGGGACGCCAGCATAAACCTGGTCAAAGTTAAAGATTTTGTAAACACTGGAAGCTCTTTGGTGGACTATGTGCACCCGCCGCAGGTGGTATGCCTTGTTTTCCCACCATATTCAAGGTAGAAAGCACTTCCTGTTTTTTTTCACTCACGGTTGACCATTCAACT
>JAMKCH010085175.1:0-50448 GCA_023653785.1 Ophioderma brevispina
GTGGAAGGAACTATTTACACAGTCTTTCCAAGGGGGTACAGGTAGGTAGAAATATTTTGAAGGATTTTCTTCTGGAATATGAAGGCATGTTTTTACGACTTATAAGAGCGATAACACGAGACCTTGAAAAACTATTTGGAAACGAATATTTGACATTGTGTTCTTTGCATCATATTATTCTGTGCTTGACAAAGAGTTATACTTGAAAAGTCGTACCATGATCAATGGCGGATCCAGGATTTGAAAAATGTCAAAATTACCGGGGGGCTGAAAGGCTGTAACTGGTCCAAAATAGCTCAAAATGGGCTGATTTTGCAAGAATTTGCAGAATTACCGGGGGGCACGCCCCCCTCCGCCCCCTCCCTGGATCCGCGCCTGATGATTTTACATCTACTCTGCACTGCTGCCATATACCTTTTTGGCACCTCGACTATATACTGCCTACAGTGCAATGCAGCAACCTTGACCTATATATTTATAATTCGAAGGGCTACGGCGGCATGTGTTATAAAGTTATATAATCTGGTGACCAAATTCCGGTGTAGTCGCATGCCGTAAAAAAGGCCAAAAGTTTAACGCTATGTCAAATATAATCCTTGAACATAACAAATAAGAGTCAGTAGAAACATCCAAGAAATGATGGGCTCTTCATCAGTGCCTGAGGCCCACCAAGACTCGTTTCTGAATAGAAAAACACAGTTTTCTATCGCAGACAGACATGTCCTGCATCATTTCATCACATTTCAGTGTTTTCTTATTTTTTATGGTTATTGGAAAAAATGAGTTTACGAATTACAGATTTTGCAATTTTCAATAAAAATGGTGCTGTCAAATATTTCAGTCCTGATCTAAGAGTATTGACCACTGAAATTGATTTATTTCTTAAACTAATACCAAGACACATAACTTTTTATAACTTACACTTTGAAATCAAAGTTATCTGGAGGGCGTTATCTGGAGGGCGCTTTTTGAGTTTCAAATTTTACTTTTTGAAACTCATTTTTTTCCAAGAATGTGTAATGTCCATGACGTTTTATACTATTTTTTCCTGTAACTACACTATCATGCAATTGATTTTAATCATATCTAGTATGCATTGTTAATATACACTTATAAGGATAATAACATGGGGAAAAATTAATTACATGAATTAGAAATATGCTAATGAGCGTCATGGACGTTACTGTCATGGATGGACGTTACTGTCATGGATGTTACGTCATGGACGTTACATTTTAAACACCCCTGTAAATGGGTATTATGGGATGTTTGTTATGGTCATGTGTAATAAGCATGTTTTTGATGTCTGAGAATCTATTCCTGAAGTTTTCATAACTTTTTGATAATTAGCATTCTTAAAAATTACCATTTTAGGTCAAAATTGGCCACGAGGACGTTTTACACCATTTCGTAACTTTTTTTCTTATACGCTACCTTTTAAAGGGTAACAAGTGTCAAAATAATCAGAAGTTTTATCTGCTCAAGAAATTTGACCATTCTATCACCTTTAGTTTGTGAGTAAGCCTACCTTTTATTTCTTGGAAATACTCCCATTGAATTATACAAGGGAAAAGTGCATTGACCCCTGTGATTTTGAATAATCCATGCAATATTGAAATGAATCTTACAGGCAAACTAATAGATCTTTATAGTGGCCTATGTGAGAGTAGGTTTTTGCAAAAGCGTGGGTGAAAAAAATGAGAAAAGCGCCCTCATACCCAAGTTTGACCTAAAATGCATATTTTAAATATGATTATATAAACATAATTTGACCTTCAAAAATATAATATCTGGCATCAAAACAAACTAACAAGCAATGCAATAAGCACACTACTCTTGGTTATCAATTTCAAATGAGCGATTGTTGAAAATTCTAATTATGTAACATCCATGACATATACACGAATGTAACGTCCATGACACACATTTGGAAGTGTTTCTATATTGTAGGAAGGTGCTTTCCCTAATTTGTATTCAAAGTTAAATAAAGTGTTACCATGGTTAAAATACTAAACAGGAATAATGAAACTTGAGGTTGCAATTTCAGAGAGTTTTGGTTATAAATGATGTAAAAAAAACAGTTTATCCATTTTCGTAACGTCCATGACGCTGACTTCTAAAGCTCTTCTCTTGTTAATGAACTAGAGCTTTCCAGATGTTTGATATTCATGTTGAACATTAGTATGTTACCTATCAGTAACATAAATAAAATGAACTTCTTAAGCTTTCAAATATGTTGGAATACATTTCGTCGGTTGTATTACATAGTGACGGATGTTAAACAAAACAAGAATATTTTGTTTCTGAGAAAATCGCATTTGAAAAATCCCGAACTCTAGAGGGTCCGTACACATCCCCACATACGATTCAAACAATAAAATTCAATTTAGAAACGAAATTAACAACTGAACATTTATTTTAGCTAATATTCATGAATTCTTACTTAATAAAATGGATGTAATACATTGGAAAAGTTAACCATCATATCCGTCACACCAAAATTTATGCAAATCGGCGATTATGTTCATGACATAGTGACGGATGTTGAATTTTCCCTAAACTAAAGCGTTATTCAACATCCGTCATTATGGAAAACATCGATCAGTGTTTTCTGAACAGTCAAACCAACGTGCGTCAACGCGAATCTGCTCAATTTGGTTTATTACATAGTGACGGATGTTGACTGGATTGCCGAGATTCCCCGCTTTGAACTATAAATATAATATTAATTTCTTCTAATATCGATATTTATAAATTAATTACATATTTTGCTTGTGTCAGTTATAAATTTAAGATAAGAATATTTACTAACAAACGCTTTAAAAGCCCTGGTGGAAAATTAAGTATACACTTCTTTGACAGAGGGTCACATTCCTTCATATGTAATACACCAAGTCTCTGTTATGCAACTTACGTCAAAATTGCACCCAAATTTCTAATTAAGATTATAAATCGTGAAAGAGTACTTGCAAGGTTCGGCCACTTGGCATGTTTGAAGAATTTGGTATTTAGTACCATTTCCTTGATTTTCGTATACAAATGATTAAACTTTCCTCATCGTCATTATGTAAGCACCCGATAGATTTTGAAAAACAGGGAGAGCAGAGAGGGTGGGAAAATGTAACGTCCATGACGGTGGGGGATTGGAATCTGCCCATATATAATCTAGAACCATAGGGGGGAATGGAAATTTAATCATTCATTAGTTAGAATGAGCTCTTACATGATTTAAATAATTAATATTCCATCTCCTGGTTATTTTATAGGATTATCTTTAATTTGATAAATTAATTCACCTTCTTTTGACAGATTAAAGCACAAACAAGGGATGTAGGGGAAAGAGGAATTTCGCCTTACATCGAATTTGTGTGCATAAAAAGAGAATTTCGCCCTAACGTACGACATAGATATGAGATTTTTAATTGTACAAATCAGAAACCACAGAAGAGGAGCATCAGAAGATTTCAGTCAGGAAAAAGAAGAAAGCCATGACAAAGGTTTGCATCAGAAAGAAACTTCAGCTGGTTGTTCTTAGTGATGGAGATTGTAAGCGTTGACGTCCACTGGAATGTGGAAGTAGTAAGCAGGAAAGTTCAGCAGATGATGTTCATGGCAATGGGGACGACGGTTGGGAAAACTGAAGACGGAAGAAAGTGAAATGGCAGGCGCGTGCAAACATACGAAGACAGGATAATGCAGATCCCTGGAGAGATGTTGATATGCAACAGAAAGGATCAAGGCAGGGCAGTGGGGGCGATGGTTAGGAAGTTGATGAGCAAAATGTAGATCTTGCAGCAAATAGTGAGGTACAAACTGAGATGAAGAGAGATCTAAAAGGTTTATATAAATATCTTTACTGGCGGTTTATATTTATAACAAGAAACTGTCCAAATCATTATACACTCAGTGTTTGCAACAAAGTCTCTTGAACGTGGACACCTAATCATGACATGGGAGGAAATAAATACTAACACTTAAAGGTGAACGAGAGATTTTGAGGCACCCAAATATTGCGTCATACAGTAAGCACTGGGTATAAAGCCCACCCCCCCAACTCTTTGAGGAAGATTTTCTTCAACATAGGGTGGGCTTATACCCAGCGAGGGGATAGTTAGTTAGGGCTAGAACTTGGGAGTAAGTATCAAATGCAAAATTGCAAAAAAAATCATTTTCAAGAAGCATATTAGCACCAGTACCAGTTGAGTCAATTTAGTTGTAGCAGTATGAATCATTAAAAAATAAAAGTTAATGTTTTCCCATCACATTCTTCAATGAATTCTAGCAACAAGCATCTCAGGCATTGGGCCCATTTGGATGGGCCTTTTCTATAGAATGGTTCCAAATTTTAATGTGGATTTTGTTTGGGTTAGTACTGCCCACATTGTTTTCTGCATGCTTATAAATTACCCAGGGCTTATACACAGGTGAATGCTAGCTATGGTATTTTCTTTAAAAATGGGGGGGGGGGCTGATACACACAGCGGGCTTATTTACCCGAGTGGTTACGCACGGGGAATGTTTGATTTTATATAGTAATTAGCCACTCAAATTATTCTTAACCTATCTTTGGCTACCCAAAAATAAAAAATGTTCGTAACACTAAAAGGAGCAGGGCTTTTGGACCTATCCCCCCAGGACGTCTTGCAAAACCAACAAAATGCGAACAATTTTTAAAAATTGCAAAATTAATGGTTTGCGCAATTTTTTCATCAAGCAAAAGTTGGATTTTTTGGCCATGATGTTTGTCGTCGAAGTATGTTGCACACATGCTCTACTTACATAACTCAAAAATAAATAAGGATAAAAACAATAGTTGTACACTGTATCCGAGCACAAAAATTGGATTCTGCGGTTCGTTGAAGATCAATGGGGAATAGCTTTTCTTCGCACACAGTGCGCGATAACGTAAAACGCCACGTCATAACCATAATAACAAAATAACAATATGCAGATGCAAAAAATGTAGAGGGGGCGGAACGCCTCCATTTCCGAGGGAGGCACTCACAGATGAGTGGAACACCCGGTGTAAGGCTGGCGCTTTGCACTCAGGGAAAATCGTGGACAGGTGCTAGTGCAAAACATAGTGTCTTGGGGAGAGCCAGGTTGCCCATAACTAGGGTATTTGGGTGACACTTTGCGGTTCCCTTGCGTGGAAATAGGAGTGCGGGCCGACTTCTCTTAAAATGCTACCATTGCTATCTAGTGCTAAACGCAGGGCCGATTTCACATCCACATTTTTGTCAGAAGAACCACTGACTCACGCCACATATAGTTGTTCACAGTTTTGGGATCAATGGTTATTGTATGCTGATTAAGGGGCATCTCTGAAAATTATTGAATTCCCTCCTCCACCTCCTAATAAACCATTATAGTCCTTAAACCATCAGGAAATTTTAGCCAAATTGGTAACCTGAAAGGGGACTAAAACGATACTTATTACTTCAGCTTCCTCAGTACACTAGCCTCTACACACAAATGCATGATAGAATTTCTGGAATGGTAGCTATAACCAGGTAGAGGACAATTAAGGATTACACTTTTTAAAATTTTAAAATGATCCAGTTATGTTGAAAAGTATGCCACATCATTTTGTTCAACCAGAAGGATTCCAAAAAGGTATAGTTTGTACAATCTACAACCCAAAGTTTTGGAGTTAAGGTTAAAAACAGCAAAAACAGGTCAAAAGGTTCAAATTTCAGTTGTACAAGGGTCAATTTTTTAAAGTTGCTCCAATTTGGTTAAAAAGTGGTGCAAATGATTGATGGAGCTCATATGATTAAAATAAGGAATAGTTTTGAGTGTTTTAAATGCTTATTTACCAATGTAGGAAGAAAACAAGGTCAAGCCCCATTAAATACAATGGATGTAGACCTTTGCTACCCCCTACATTGGTAACTAAGCATTTTAGACAGTCAAAAACTATTCCTTACTTTAATCCTATGAGCTCCACCAACGATATGCACCATAGTTTATCCAAATCAGAGCAAATTTGAAATTTGACCCCTGTACAACTGAAAATGACCCTTTTTATTGATTTTTGCTGTTTTTAGCCTATAACTCCAAAACTTTAGGCTGTAGTTAGTACAAACCATACCTTTTTGGAATCCTTATGATAGACAATGTGGTATACTTTTCAACATGATTGAAGCAATTTAAAATTTTCCCCCTGTGTAAACCTTGGTTACCCCCTACCTGGCTATAGCTACCATTCCAGAAATGCTATCATGCATTTTTGTGTAGGCCATGGTATACTGATGCTGCATAATAAGTGTTGTCCCCTTTCATGATAACAAAATTTTGCTCAGCTCATGGACGATATCATTACCAGATTCGTTCACAAGATCCACCAGTAGATGCTGCATATAGGGTGTTCACAGATTAGGCCCAAATGCCACAATTACCATTTAAAGGTGCATTCTTTGAAAATCTATGAATTCCTTCTTCTCCCACAAATTAAAGGCTATCATCACAAGATTCACTCACAGGATCCCTGATTGAGGCTGCATATGGGGTATTCACAGATTAGGCCCAAATGCCACAATTATACCAATTAAATGGGCCGCTCCTTTGAAATGCTATGAATTTCTTCTTTCTCTTCAACAATAAATCAAGGCTATCACACAAGATTCGCCTCACAGGATCCCAGGATAGAGGCTGCATTAGGGTGTCACAGATAATCTGTGGTCCAAAGGCCACATTTACTCAATTAAAGGGGCCTTCTTGAAAATCATGCATGAATCTCCCCTTCTTCTCCCACAAATTAAATGCTGTAATCACGATATTCGCTTACAGGACCCCATGCTGCATATTTGTGTGTTCACAGATTGGCCCAAATGCCACATTTCCAATTAAAGGGGCACTCCTTGAAATCTCTTAATTTCTCCGCTCCAATAATCAACAAGTTATCATCATCAAGATTCACCACAGGATCCCATGATAGAGGCTGCATATTTGGGGTGTTCACAGATTAGGTTCAAATGTCCCATCCCAGTCCACAATTACCACTTAAAATGGGCATTTCTGGAAATCTATAATTCCTTCTCCCACAAAGGCAAATCAGTGATTTGCTAAATCTGAAAATCAAAATAAACATCCAAAAATAAGATTTTTATATGTCTGCAACAGTACAAAGTGTCTCAACCTGCCCTAGCAATGATAAGACCAAATAAGGGCCAAATTTGGATATTTTTAGTCATTACTCTCCGTACGAACATTATTACAAAGTATATGGAATGGAAATGCGATCTTGAACACTCCGTTTTTGTGTCGCCTGCATAAGGCAGGAAGACCATGAGGGATCACTTTGTCCCTGTTGTTGTCTGTTCTGTGTTGTCTGTTTTTGATGTCTGTTGTTGTGAAAAGGTTAACATTGCCTGTAATATCCTCATACTTGATGGATTTAAACCAAACTGGGTAACAGCTTGCAACATGGCATCCCCCATTTTTTGCTGGAGTCAAAATGTCCATACAATGTGAAGGTCAGTTTGAAATAGCTGAAAATTTAAAATTGACCTCAATTTGAAAATTCATTGGAACCCACCTTAAAGAGTCTAGGTTGCAACATGGGATCACTCATTTGTTGATGGGTCAAAGGTCACATACCAGAAGTCAGAGGTCATGTGAGGTCATTGTTAATAGGTTTGAAAATGTAAAACAAATTGGACCTCATTTGAAAAGTTGAATTCCAGAACCAACCTTGGTTTATGAGTCACCTATCCCTGCTCATAGTAAAAATACTACAGCCGGTCCCAGCGTCATCACGACATCACCACGAGAACTCATTTGCACAGACCAATTCACAACAAAAGGATGTTATTGATACTCCTACGTACCAAGAACAATCCGAGACTGGAACTCATTACCCCAGAAATCTTACCAATTTAACTGAACCTGACCAATTAAGAGAAGCGATTGCACACCTCTAAACTTAAGAATAAAAAAAAGCAACCAGACGAACCCCGGGGGGATCAGTCTTCATATACCAAGGGGGTATCATTCCGTGTCCAAGAATCCACGTAAAAAGGGTATTTTTCAGGATCAGCAGGTTACGTCCGTAACGTGAAAAGGGGTCAAATCACCCAAAATCAAGTAAAAAGGGTTATATTTTCTCTAAATTAGGACTTACGCATTTTGGGTCCATATTCATTTCAACATAAAAAAATTTAAAAAGTATCCTAAGTCTGTACTTGCCGTTCAAACCTGTGGCTTTTAAATCCTAAATTTCCAAAATTTCCTAGCGCTATGCGCGGTAAGAAACCATACACATGATTTTTTTTTAGTACAGCTTTATCACTTATACCCATGAAACCAGACAATATTTTTAGCAATTAAAAACTCATAAATTTATTTAAAGTCAGTCAATTCTAAGGTTTCACTAATTTTCACAATTTATAATTAACTTTTGGACTAATTTGGGTACATAATTGCGCGGAATCGGAATTTTCAGTTAAAATGGCCGATTTACTCGCTCTGCCCTGCACATGCGGAAGTGCGTGCCGAAAATACGGTTTTCGCTACATGCGCAATTTTCTCCCCGGATCCTTAGACCCATAGGAAATGTCTTAAAAACTCCTCCATGCACCTTTAATTTTAGGATTAGTTCAAATAAAAAAAATCTTCCCATGCATGAACTATATTGTTACTGTTATACCGCGATCATTGCTATAAGCATTTTAAAGTTAACCCTTGCAAATATCAAATGTTTTTTATTAAAATTTTGTGCATGCAAAATGTAATTTCGGAAAACAACATTGGCTGCATGGTCGCACTTCGCGCGCAGCGATAGAGCGGCAACCCTCCCGCGCCACTTAACTATATGAATTCTCTGTGAAACTTTAACCCATCAAGTCGTTTTACTTTTTTATAAGCCCATTAGCATACTATATTTTTGCTATAAGTGAATCCTTAAAAAATTCAAATTATTTCTAATCAAATGCGCATGAAAATGTGCGTTTAGAAAGTGAAGATTGCATGTAGCGCAATGGCCACTCAGCAGCCATATTGTCGACTTTTTTCGACTAGTCTCACCGCCGACCTGTGAATTGTTTGATACGCTCCTCTGTCTTAAAATGCATTCCCCTTTCAAATACCTTTCCTCGGAGACATATCCTGGCTGAAAATTGCACTTTCCCCATATATTTTTCTTATTACCACCAAGCGTCCTACAAGCCTCTCTGGTGTCCAAAACTAAAGAATATGGTTTTGGTTTTTACGTATAAAGGGGTAACTAAATCATCAATTAACTTCTTAGGGTAGGGAGAAAGTCAAATACTTGTTTAGGGTATGCAAAATTGCGCTACTGTATACTCTTGTTTCGGGGCGCAAATTCCATTAAGTACTTGTTTAGTGTAGCTACTTGCTCTGCTGATACGTGTTTAGGGGTTGAAAATTCCAAGCCTCGAAAATACGTATTTAGGGTGCATTTTTTGCGATTGCTTTGGACCGGATGCATACCCCTTGTCATTGACACGTGGCCGACCCCGGGAGACTAACCAGCTGAATTACATGCGCAGAACACTCCTACCGTTTGACCCCAAATGGGGTGTTGGCCATATTTTCCTACAAGGTTCAAGTACATGCAACCCTCATTTCTTTGAGGTCCAATGGTCACATATCAGGTCAAAGGTCAATTTTCGACCTCCCCTCTTTCTTGGAGGTGACGTGCATGTAAGGGCAATGACCTACCCCTATTTTCCAGGCTCGCGGTCACCCAAAGACCCATATATTTTTGAAAATGTCCACCCAAGACCCCATATGTTTAAAATTTTTAACAAAACTGTCTTCCAAAGACCCCTATTTTTGGCAAATTTTAAAAATGTTTCCCTCATGAAGACCCCTATTTGGTGAAATTTTTGAAAAATTTCTTAAAACATTTTGCCTAAATCTGTCACCTGAAAACCCCTTAGTTTAGGGCATTTTGGATGTCTCCTCACCCAAAGACCCCTATTTTTTCGCTCAGAATAGTATATGAAAGAGCGTAATGTTATGGCAATGTGTGACTCTACACCTGTTGTTAAAACTTGCCATAATGCGTATTGTTGCCAAACGCCTGGGCCGATAGCAGCGAAAAGCGGTCAATTCAGAAATAATCATTGCCCAAGGTCCATAGGGGTGTCACAGATTTGGGTCAAAGTCATGTGGGCCGCCGATTAAAGGGGCATTCTTGAAAATCTATAAATTCATTCTTGTGCCACAAATCCACTTGCTATAATCCACTAGACTGGTAGCAAAAATCGGTCAGAATAATCACTGACCCCAGGCCATTGTGCGGGTGTTCACAGATTTGGGTCAAAGGGTCAAAAGTATTTTACTTTTTTTAAAAAAAATTCTTTGAAAATCAATTAAATTCCTTCTTTGCCCACAAATCAATTGCTATAATCATAGAGTTGGTCAGAAGAACCGCTGACCGAAGGTCCATATAGGGTGTTCACAGCATTTAGGGTCAAAGGTCATGTGGGCCAATTAAAGGGGCAATCTTTGAAAATCTATAAATTACTTCTTATGCCACAAATGAAATTGCTATAATCAACTTAGAACTGGTTAGAGAAACCACTGACCCAAGGGTCATATGGGGTGTTTCACAGATTTGGGTCAAAGGTATGGGGGGCCAATTAAAGGGGGCAATCTTTGAAAATCTAAATTCCTTCTTGTGCCACAAATCAATTGCTATAATCACTAGACTTGTAGCAAAAATCGGTCAAAATAATCACGAGCCCCAAGGCCCATGTGGGGTGTTCACAATTTGGGGTAAAAGGTCAACGTGGGCCATGTAAAGTGCTTCTTTTGAAATCTATAAATTCCTTCTTGTGCCCAAATAAATTGCTATAAATCACAGAGTTGGTCAAAGACCCGCTGACCCAAGGTCCTATAGGGTGTTCACAATTTGGGTCAAAGGTCATGTGTGCCAATTAAAGGTGCAATCTTTGAAAACTATAAATTCCTTCTTGGCCCACAAATAAATTGCTATAATCCCTAGACTTGGTTAGACGAACCACTGACCCAAGGTCCATATGGGGTGTTCACCAGATTTGGGTCAAGGTCATGTGGGCCAATTAAAGAGGGCAATCTTTTGAAAAATCTTAAATTCCTTCTTGTGCCACAATCAATTGCTATAATCACTACACTTGGTCAAAAACCGCTGAACCAAGGCCCAAATGAAGTGTTCACAGATTAAGGTCAAAGGTCACATTGGCCGATTAAAGGAGCATATTCTTTGAAAATCACATTCCTTCTTGTGCCACAAATCCCAAGTGCTATAATCCACTAGACTTGGTCAGAAGAACTGCTGACCCAAGGTCCGTGTGGGGTGTTCACAGCATTTTGGTCAAGGTCAGTGGGCCGATTAAAGGTGCAAATTGTTTGAAAATCGTAATTCCTTCTGTGGCCACAAATCAATTTTTTATAAGTCACTAACTTGGTTAGAAGACCGCTTGACCCAAGATCCATATGGGATGTTGACAGAGTGGGCTCAAAGTCATGTAACTGATTAAAGTGCATTCTTTGAAAATATATAATTCGTTCTTGTGCAACAAATCATTGCTATAATCCACAACTTAGAAGGAGAACTGCTGTCACACTTGCCTAAATGCGTCATGGTGCCAAACGCCTGCCTGATTGCAGCGAAAATCGGTCAGAATAATCACTGATCGAAGGCCCATGTGGGTGTTCACAGATTTGTCAGGGTCACGTGAGCCGATTAAAAGGGGCATTCTTGAAATCTATAAATTCCTTCTTGTGCCACAATTAAATCAATTGCTATAATCACTAGACTTAGTCATAAGAACCGCTGACCCAAGGGCCCAATATAGGGTTTGTTCCTGATTTGGGTCAAGGTCGCATGTCCATTAAAAGGGCTTCTTTAAAAATCTATAAATCTCCTCTTGTGCCTCAAATCATTTCCTATAATACCGAACATGCTCCGAAGAAACATTGATCCAACGCCCATACGGGGTGTGGGGGTGCTCATAGTTTAAGTTAAAGGTCATGTAGACTGATTAAAGGGGTATTTTTTTTATTTTTCAAACTTATAAATTCCTTGTGCCAACAAATCAATGTATAATGCAATAGATTTTGTTGGAATATAAATGTAAAACTGGAGGCTACTCATAATGTCTCTTACTTATGCTCATGTTGGGACTTCTCAAGATTAATATCTGCACATAGAAAATGTTTGTCCCCCAGAGTGGTGTCCCTACAATAACCTGCTGAGGCTACAGTCACCATTGGTGCCTCTTTTTTAGTCGTCTGTCACCGAATTCCCTGCATTTCGAAGCGCCAGTCTTACACCCACACCCATTGCCCCTCCCGGAAAGCGTGAAACTAATGTTTGTGAAGATTCTATAAAGCGACTATATTTTTCCTGCCACAATTTTGTAGCTATCCTATCTATTACATTGCATTCACTAAGGTGAACTAGGTAAAATAGTAGTGACGTTGTTTCCGGACTACAAGATAGGTGGCCACTGGCCACAATGGGACATGGTGCCAATTATGCGGGCGTGGGCCCAGGAAGGTGCTTCCCTCTGCTGCACATTCTGTTTTCAAGTACTGCTTTTTGACTGGTACAGTTGATGTTCCCAAGATACTGCAAATTGAAAATAAAATAAGGATACTTATGTTTGTGAATGGAGCAAAATATCCCTAAATTTTTTGATCCCCTAATACTGCTGGCATTTTAGATCCAACTTTTTGGACATAAAATTTTTTGGATTCCCCTCCCCCCCCCCTCCCCACCAGAGTGTTTATGAAAGCTTATGAACACTCCCGTAGCAAATATTAGGAGAAAGTTGCTGGAAAACACAAAGAAATCTGGAAGTCTGGAAAACAACAGAAGTCTCAAACAACACAACAGAAGTCTAGAAAACACAACAGAAATCTTGAGATGAGTGGGTCATCCTGACCAGAGTTGAGCTGGGGTCAGTGCCACCCCCCCCCCCCCCGGGGGTCATTGGTCATCCAGGGGATAAAAGATGTCACTGAAGATGCCTCCATTTGGTTTGGGGTAAGAACTATTATTTGGATGGTCAGATGTGCGATTATTTTCGGTTGAACACATGCTCCTTTTCCGAGGAAGGCACTTACATAGGAAATGGTTATTGAGCAAGGCTAGCTCTTCGAACACGGTGCATTTGGTTGACAGTGGGGGCATGCAAAACAGTAGTAGGTCTTTGGGTGAGCGCCAAATTGACCATAAGAGACATATGGAGATTTCCAGAAAGAAGCGCCCCAAGTTTTTTTTTCGAACCCCAGTTTTTACTATTTGGATGCTTACTAATGTATTATATCAAACCTGAGTGAATAAGCCGAATACGCCGTCTTTATGTAATAATATGATGATTTGTACGGTCTGTCGTACACGACAGAAAGTCAACACTGTGTTCTATGGGAGGGTTAGGCAGGCAAGTTCAAAACAAGGTTGGCTGTTTCTTTTG
The DNA here is from genome assembly GCA_023653785.1 of Ophioderma brevispina. Classification (NCBI taxonomy): domain Eukaryota; kingdom Metazoa; phylum Echinodermata; class Ophiuroidea; order Amphilepidida; family Ophiodermatidae; genus Ophioderma; species Ophioderma brevispina. The sequence goes on from JAMKCH010085175.1 coordinate 13,431, forward strand.
TACTTGTTTGTGCATAAGAGCTTCGGAACATTCTTGGTAGGTGGTCTAGCAATCGATTCTGGTGGCAATTTGGAGAAATTTGTATCCTAACCAAATCTCCTTTCACTTTAGTAGGGTAATTTGTTGGGTGACCATTTGGCTATATGTTTCCAAAAAGTGGGGTCCTTGAGTGAAGTAGGAGTGGACCAATTTCATCCAATTTGGTCAGAAGAACCACGGACGCGATGTTTGCATGTGGGGTGTTCACAGTTTTTGGATCATTGGTCATGTAGGCTGATTAAAAGGTCAATCCTTGAAAACTATGAATTCCTTCTTTTCCCACAAATTAAACGCAAACATCAGGAGAGTCGCTCACAGATTCCCCTGTTAGAAGGCTGATATGGGGTGTTCACAAATTGAGACCTAAAGCGCACAATGTACCAATTAAAGGGGCATTCTTGAACATCATGAATTCCTTAAAATCAAAAATTAAAGGCTATCATTATGATAATTCACTCGCAGAGGCTTACATGGGGTGTTAACATAGGGGGTCCAATGTCACAATTACCAATAAAAGGTGCTTGTTCCGATATGTCGTATTGTTTCTCTACTTTATACGAGAGCCTGGCACTTTGCACAGGGGGAGACGCCCACAAGAGTAGCATGGGAAAAAATTGCAGTTTTTGATTGTAGAAAGCCATAAATGCATATTGCAAAAGCCCATTCAATACTGTGCTAGTATTGATGTTGAACCATTAACACGTCAGTTTTTTGTGTCGCCTGCCCTAAGCAGAAGACCATAGGGATCACTTTGTCCACGGTTGTTGTTGTAGTCTGTTGTGTAATGTCTGTGTTGATGTCTGTTGTGAAACGGTTAACATTTGCCATGGTCCTATCCACATACTTTGATGGATTTAAAACAAACTTTGGTCAGCAGGTGCAACATGGCATCCCCCACTTGTTGAGGAGGTCAAGGTCACTGCCAAGGTCAAAGGTCTGTGAGGTCAAGTTGGTAAAATAGGCTGAAAATGTAAAGAAGTTGACCTCATATGAAAAGTTGAAGTTCATTGGAACCAAACTTAATCGTAGGTGCAACATGGATCCCTCATTTTGTTATGAGGTCCAAAGGTCACATGCCAAGGTCAAAGTTCATGTGAGGTCAGTTGTAAATAGGCTGAGAAATGTAAAATTGACCTCATATGAAAAGTTGAAGTTCAATTGAACCAACTTGAATCATAGGTGCCAACATGGGATCCCTCATTTGTTGCTGAGGTCAAAGGTGCACATGCCAGGGTCAAAGTCAGTGAGGTCCTTTGTAAAATAGCTGAATGTAAAGTGACCTCTTAAAAGTTTAAGTTCAATTGGAACAAACTTGAATCATAGGTGCAGAGCATGGGATCCCTCATTGTTGATGAGTCAAGGGCACATGCCAAGGTCAAAGGTCATGTGAGGTCAGTGTAAAATAGGCTGAAAATGTAAAATTGACTCATCTAAAAGTTGAAGTTCAATTGGAACCAAACTTGAATCATAGGTGCAAACATGGGATCCTCTCATTTGTTTGGGCTGATGTCAAAGGTCACATATCCAAGGTCAAAGGTCATTTTCGGCCGCTATCATTCACTACCGCGACGGCAGGCGACACAAGCTGCGGCCTGAGACGATGTATTTTGTGTTTATATCTGGAATGAATGGCTTTGAGGCTCAAATTTCAGGACGACACTGAGAAAAATACGGCCTTTCATCTGATATCAAAATCGATACTACTGCCGGTAAATTGAGGGGTCCCAAAGACGATCGAACACTCCCCTTTAAAGGGGCCTTCCTTAAAAATCTATGCAGTATCTCTCGCAAATTTAAAGCTATCCTCTTGAGATTCCTCACAGAGTCCCCTGGTAAGGGTGTACACATATTTTCCATGAAATGTTCACAGATTGGGTACGAATGTCACAATTACATTACAGAGGCAATTCCAGGAAATCTATGAATCCAATTCTTTTCCCCAAATTACAGGCTCTCACAAGAGATTCACTCAAAATCCCCCCCCCCAGCTCCCCTGGTGAAGTCTGCATATGGTAGTTCACCGATTAGGTCCAATGTCACAATTACCAATTAAAGGGCATTACTTGAAAACCATAAATTCCTTTCCCACAAATAATGGGCCTATCATCAAGCATCGCTCGCAAGATCCCCTGGTAGAGTCTCATATTGTGTGGTGTCACAGATTGGGTCCAAATGTCACAATTGCCAATTAAAGGTGCAACAAGAGATTTCACTAATCAGGTGTTCCTAAAAAATCAAAAGTACTGATTTTTGCCCTGATGTAAAGCTTTCCATCAAGAATATCCCCAAAAATGCGAAATGTTTCTTTGGTACAAAAATTGTGAAATTTCTAATGCGGAATTCTCCCTGTGTATTATATTGAAATATAAGCAAATCAAAATCACTGTTTTTCTCTCTTTTAAGACATTTCTGTAGCCAAATACAAGGTAAGAAATCTATTGAGTGTCTATTCTATAAGAAATTACTAATATGACAATATGGGTGCCTCAAAATCTCTTGTTGCACCTTTAAAGGGGCATTCTCTGACAAGTTATAAATTCCATCTCCTGATGAAAATTAAAAGCTATTAAAACAAGATTCACAATATCCCCAGGTAGGCGCCACATATTGGGTGGCCACAGATTGCGCCCAAGTGTCATGATTACCGATTAAAGGTGTATTCTTTGAAAAACAATTATAAATTCTCTCGTCTTTCCCAAGTTAAAGTCTGTGATCAACAAATTCACTTACAAGAACCACTGCACCATGCACATCACATGGAGGTCACACAGGACAATTTATCAAAGTTTAGGGAAAGGTTTGTTTTGATCTGGCGAACATGTTGGGGGTTCTGGGGTCAGAGGTCATCCGGGTTCAAATATAACAAATATTAGGGGAAAGTTTCTTTTGGACTGAAAAACAACAGAAATTACCATTTTGAGATCAGAGGTCATCCAGAGGTCAAATAAGCTGGGGTCAGTGGTCATCTAGGGGGTGAAATTATGAAACTTTAGAAGGTTTCTCCTTTGGGTCTCAGGAACACATCAGAAGACACCATATGGAGGTTAAAGGTCGATCATGTTTGAACAGATATGGGTCAAAAGCACCAGCTAACATTCATGCTCACTTTGAGCACAGTCTAGCTCTTTCTTTGTTTCTCACTTTTTTCAAAATGCTACTAGTACCAAATGCTTGGGCCGATTTTAACCAAATTCGCTCAGAATGATCGCTGACCCAAGTTGCATGTGGAGTGCACAGTTTGTGGCCAGTGGTCACCTAGTGGTCAGTATGGTCATTTTGGCTAAAATCTAAGAAATCGTTCTCCTACAATCAGCATGCATTAAAGCAATATAAGCACATTTTTTGAAGAGCGCCCCAAATTGTCAAAAAAATTGAGATTTTTACACGGTTGCATTGGTAACTGGCTAGTAAACTATACCTGTGAATGGTTAAGCTCGAAAATGTCTGTGTGTCACAAACGAAGGAATTTTGTAATTAGAATAATTATTATCGGGATCCCAATTATATTTCAACGGCTGCTGGAAACAGCCTTCCAATGTGAAATAGCCGGGAAATATAGCGCCATGTATGTGTCTACGCTCATCCATTAGTTGTTTTATTGGTTCAGGCAAGTCAAGTTAGAGGTTATCTTCTCGTGGTGGCACTATTTCATCATGGACGGACATAAACGTAGCATTTCCAGCTCTGCCGTTAAGTCCAATCTGGGATCCTAATTCTAATTACAAAATCGCTTATTTTATGATAAATACGCATTTCTTAGCATTCTCGTTCGCAGGTATAGTTTCCTAGACAATTACCAACAACTTAACTGTGCCAAAATATCAACTTTTGAAAATTGGGGGTGCTCTTCAAAAAATGTGCCATTATTGCTTTAATTTTGCCATTCATGCTCAAGCATGCATCGCCTATGGGGTGTTTACAGATTTTGGATCAGTGGTGCAGCAAGTGGTCATTTTGGCCAAAATCTTATGAAAATCTATGAAATTCACATTCTTCTGCAAATAAGTGGCCCTTATCTTGACCCTAATGCATATGTTTTGCCTATGGTCAGTGCATAAGGGGTGTACATGGATTTAGGATCAGTGGTCATTTTGGCCAATACAAGTGAAATCTTCCTCAAGTTCTCTGACAAATAAGGCGCACTGATTACAACAGTTGTGCACACTTGTCGCCTATGGTCAGTGCATATGGGATGTACACAGAATTTGATCAGTGGTCAGAAAGTGGTCATTTTGGCCATTTTTGGCCAAAATCTTATTAAAATCTGATTTTTTCCCTCCAGCAAATAAGTGGCCCTTATCTTGACCCTAATGCATATGTTTTGCCTATGGTCACCAGTGCATATAGGTTATACACAGATTTTTGATTAGTGGTCAGCATGTGGTCATTTTGGCCAAAATCTTATGAAAATCTTTGAATTTGTTCTCCTGCAAATAAGTGGCCCTTATCTTGACCCTAATGCATATGTTTTGCCTATGGTCAGTGCATATAGGTTATACACAGATTTTTGATTAGTGGTCAGCATGTGGTCATTTTGGCCAATACAAGTGAAATCTTCCTCAAGTTCTCTGACAAATAAGGCGCACTGATTACAACAGTTGTGCACACTTGTCGCCTATGGTCAGTGCATATGGGGTGTATACGGAATTTTGATCAGTGGTCAGCATGTGGTCGTTTTTGCCATTTTGACAACACATTCTTTCCAAACAATTCAAATGTATAAAATTGTATACGGTAAAATGTTATCCAAACACATTGTGCCAATGCACACAAGATCTTCGTTCTCTAACAAATAAGGAGCGCAGATTATGACAGTTACATACATTCAACGCCCATGGTTAGCGCATATAGGGTTTACACAAAATTTTGATCGGTGATCGTCAAGTGGTAATTTCAGCCATTTTGGTCAAAATCTATGATATTCTCCTCCGTTCTTAAGTGACCCTTAAAGGCTGATTCAGAGATTTCGAAATATAATTTGAATTATAATTAAAAAAAGAAAAAACCTAAAAAATTAAAAAATTTTTTACCTAAAATGCTTAATTCCAAAGTTTGAGATGAATCGGATTTTTTCGTTTTCATGCAGTAAACATTTATGCACAGTATAACAGTGCCATAGGATACCGTGTATACAAAATTTCCGGATCCGGAATTTTATAACAAAGTTATGATTGTTCTCTATGAAAGACTTCGATTTGAGCTTAGTTATTTCACACAGTGATTAGTATATGTGTATGGATACAATACTGGCTAACAAAAGTGGGACATGGAGTGAAAAAATAAACTATAATGTAGGATGTCTTTATGCACTGTAAATGTTGGACTGAACCTTCCTTCATCAGAAAAAATCAATGAGAAGATAACCCATAATGAGCAACTTTAAACTACAACAGCATGTTATGAGAATGGCGGGGAGAAATTTAACGTAAGTAACATGGTGTCCATTTTGTACTGTATAATCCCATCATAAGTTTTTAGCGTGATAGTAATATTATGTTAGATTGGCAGCTTTAATGATGTCTCGGCTGTTTGACATATTTTTTTATAAAAATAAAATTGGCATTTCGTTCGTTAAATTTACAAAGTGGACACCGTTACAACATAAGGTAAATAGCACACTTATCCAATCATTTTGAGCCGGGTTCTTTCAAACTTACTGACACTTAATTGCTTTGTGTAAGTTGAAAGTTACATCACTGTGTTACAGGGATTTACAGTAAATTGATTTGCACAGTTATATATGAAATATTATAATGTTGGACTCAACATTTAAGTAATTAACATTACATGAGGACACCAATAGGTTGTAAAATGAAACCAAAGGTATTACATTGAAATGTTAAAAGGTTTACAGTTGATTTTTTTCTAGTGCCATGAATGCATAATTAAATCTAGGCCTTTCATTATGAAATAATATATATTCTTGAAGCAAGTAACTAGATATTTAGATAATACTCTCCATTCGCCTTGGTGTCCGCATGTTTACTAACTAACGTTAAATCACATGGATGACAGTTGGTTCTTCAAGTACTAGAGGTTGTTCTTTATTTATACAAATTGTTAGTACCTTCCCAGACCGTATAGTTAATTTAAATCCATTCAGCTATCACTTCATTTTCATTCTGTAACCCCCTATATTTAATGTACGTAAATTCCACTATGTGGACACCAGGTTTAACGTAATTAACACTCAGAGCAATGATACATGACTTTTTGTTTCTTTGACTGATAGACATTCCAATTAGGGTGGGGTATAGTGGTACACATTGTTAATGCAACATAACTTTAACAGAGTAAATGCTCTCAACCTGTTTTACCATTGAACACTCAGAGGTTTTATGTTGTATCAGCTGGACACCAAAATGGTAAAGATGGTCAAAATCGGCAGAATAAAATTTTGAATTTTTCAAAGTAGTATGAAGAGGAAAATTAACCTATGCTTATAACTACAGTACCATAATAGTTCTGTTTGGGTTAAGCTAAAAAGGTAAATTAATACCAGTAATATGCTACAAATGGGTGGACACCAAATGTTACTAACATAAGATGGTACAACTCAGTTGAATTTCCAGGAAATATAGCTTCATTTAAAAGCGAGTCTCTCTGGATGTGATACTTCAGTCAATAATGAACAACTACAACAGAACATTCATTTGTAGAAATTTAACTAAAAGATACTGCTGATTCATTAGTTTATGTTGTCCAAATTTGTCCCATTTTTTTATGCTATTTTAAGCCATTTTTTTCACCAAAAAGCTTAAATTTCAGGAATAAAAAGTGCTTTAACATGAAACTTTTCATATAAGTTATCTCTTCATTTATGTTTTTACGTATGGCGGTACGGTAAGTACGTATAGCCTGTTTCTAAAATTGAAAACGTAAATTGAAACCAGCGTTTGAAAATTCTCAAGACTGGAATAATACCGAAATGCATTGTGGGAAAAGGGATGCGGCCCGTAGCGATGTTAACTTTTCCGTGTTTGCGAGCACCGAAGTACCCGACAAAAACGTTCAATTTTCTCGCTAGGTTCTATAGGTTCAGACCCAATTACGGTACATATTTAAAACAAAACATAGTAACGGACCCTCTGATGCAAAAATCTCCATAGAACCCCTTCGTTTTCCGGAGATATTTGAGATTTAGTTTCATTTGCATGCATTCGCTATGACGGACTGATAACGTTAATCTCTCGCGCAGTACTAATTTAGATAATATTTTTTCGGAGTCTGTGACACAGACTACACACTTTCCGCACCGCCGTAGTTTTTACGATAAATAACCAAAATAAATAGGCTGCTACAATGTAATCAATTAAAAAATTGTTCTAAAATTAAATTACCCCAAAATTTGCCAGTATTGTATCCATGCACATATGACAAGCATTAAGTATATGCAAAAAACATGATTTGTTTGGAAAATGAGTGCACCCTCTTCGGGAAATCTCCGAGTCAGCCTTTAACATGACATTTAAACTAGGGGTTCATTCATAGTATTTTGGGTATGAACGCTTGTTTATGCCTAAGGGCTTGCCCGAGGGCATAAACAATGTTCATACCCAAAATACTATGAATGAACCCCGTTCATGTATACCGTACTTTTTACTATTAGTTACAAATTAAATCATTAAGTTTCAAATTCAGTCTGAAATTGCATGATTTTTTACCACTTTCGGTGTTCGTCACGGCAGCCATGCATAAACTGTTGTTTATACATGGTCACGTGACGCGTATTGACTAATCATGTACGCCGATACATACAAGGTTTGTGCACAATTTGCCTCTAGATTCTATTCTTTTCCAGGTTATTAATTGTGTTTTGACAATGTGAATGTTAAAACTACCGTAAGGCATCAGACGAGAGATAAGCACAAAAATGAAATATCTGTGCTTTTAGACCACCAATTTGAATAAGCAAAGTTTAATTTAGCAGTGATCTTAAAATGTGTCATAAAACTATTGTACCATAGAAATATAATAAATATGATCAAAAATAAATGTTTTCCAATGTATATTTTTCTGTCACAGCCTTTACCTCCTCAATTCCCTTTACAATACCATTGATTGTATCATCAGCAAAAGTACAGTGGTAACCCATTAACACAAAGTGGTCTGAGATTCACAATTTACTTCATGCCAACAGGAATTATTCCTACAAATTAATTTACCCCACTGAAATCAGACAATTCTATGTTCTTTAAAATCAGTTGTGGTGTAATTAAATCAAGGTACTGAGTTACATACGAGTGATTAACTTTTAGTTGTGTTTGTAGTGTCTCTTTTGTTGAAATCACTTAATGCATGCAGGTCTTCATGACCTCAGTCGATGTGTACAGCATACACATAGACTGAGGTCATGTAGTCCTACATGGCCGGGGGGCACTCATATATGAAAGTGACGGGGATTGTGCGGATTGGACTTTCAAAGTAGGGGGCATTCGCTGAGGAACTTTGAGGGAAAAAAGGGGGTCATTTGGTGAGGAGGATGCAAAACTGGGGGTCAATCACTGAGCCTCTCATATTTTGTGAAAAAAGGGGGTCATTCAGTGAGGGCACCATATGCTGAAGTTCCATCAGTGAACAAGAGGGGCTTTCTGTGAGAGCATGAAATAGAAATAAGGGGGTCATTCAGTGACATTTGATAAAAAAAGGGAGGCATCAACTGAGAGTAAAAAAAGGGGGGTCTTTCAGTGACAGGTTAAAAAAAGGGGGGTCTTTCAGTGACAGGTTAATAAAAAAAGAGGATCTTTCACTGACAGCAGGTTTGAAAAAAGGGGTCAATAGTGCTACACATCCCCTATTTTTAGGGAGTGCCCCCCAGGCTACATGGTCTTCTGAGAAGATCACATTGCACATTAGCCTTCCACCTATATGTACAGTGGTGTAAATTTCTTTTTGACATTGGGGGGATGGGGTTGATGAAAATTTATGAATGAAACAGGGTTTGCTGAAAAGATCCATTACTAGCACATGTACACACGAAGCATGCTCAAAATTTTGTCATTTAGAGGCTAAAATCCTTAAATGTAATTGTAAATAGAACATGCGCGGAAATTAACCAATTTTTAAACTATTATGGTAAAATATGAGGTTATTTTTGGTCAAAAACACATGAACAGACATCAACATGGGGGATGATCATATCCCCCCCCCCTCATTAAAATATTGGGGATATATCCCCCGGGAATAATGCCCGTGTGTATAGGGAGGGCTAGTCTTTTTGATAATTTCTTTTCTCTCCATTTCTTCAGAAAAAAAATTCAGGTCCCCCCTTTACTACTTGAAGAAAATTCAGGTCCCCCCATATAGCCAGCATTTTTGGGGGGTTCCTCCCAAAAAGTGCCCATTCCTCCCCAGCCATAAATAACGATCGCTCCCTTAGGGTTAGAAATAGGGCTAGGGTCGGGGCTATGGTTAACATTGGGACTGTGACTAGGGCTTTAGGGATATTAAAATGCTCACATGGAAATATACGCGAAAGTTACATGCAAGACGGTTATGTGTATATGAACCTTCCTAACCTCTTTACATGGGCCCCTACCATGGTCATTTTGAACAACGGATTGGGGTTCAAGAGGAAGTCAGATTGGAGACTATCAAAAGAGATATTCTCAATTGCATTAAATGATATAAAAGCACTTAAAGTGACAGGAGGAGATTTTTTTAGGATAAGAATTTCTCTCAAATTTTACTGGATCGGTTGTAGACCACCTACGAGGACGTTTCGAAGGTTTATTGGACAAACAGGTGCAAAAGAAAACCGCAAACCTTGATTTGAGCTTTCCTGCTACCGTAATCGTTCCCCATAGAAACCCATGCTTTGACTTTCTGTCGTGCACGACAGAAACTACTAAATCATCATCTTATTACATAAAGACGGCGTATTCGTCTTATTCACTTCAGGTGTGATCTAATACATTGGTAAGCATTCCAAATATGTAAAAAAACCCGGGTTCGAGAAAAATTGGGGGCGCTTCTTTCTGGAAATCTCATGTCTCTTTAATATGCAAAGTTCACAATGATCTTTCTTCCGCCATGCTGTCTCTTGGGAATAGAATTTGATGACAAAAATGCAGCTATTTTGGCCTGTGCAAGGATGACCACCAGGGTGGTAACCCCGGGGTGGTAACTTTTAAATAGAATTTATAACTACCAAGGAAGATCACAAATTCACATTGTTATCTTGGGCATAACATAACATTGCTGAAAGACATATATTTGCATAACACGCTGCAACTTTCCATTCTTGTGCAGCATCTAAAATGACAAAAATGAATAACTCATGGATAATACGCTAAAATTGCTGGGAAGGAATGATTGCGACTCAATTTCTTCTTCAAAAAAGCTTCTAAATCACTCCAAAAGTTTCACATGAAACAAACAAATATTCATTTTGTATATCAATCACTTTTTGAGGCTATTTTTTGCTTTATCCGGCTCAAAATTCCAATTTAACAAGTGCATGTACGTTCCCGTATAGCATTTTAGAAGGACGCACACCACCAAATAATCCTATTGAAATACACGTTAAAATGGCTTAATATAAATTCGTTTTTTGATAATAAGATGGAAATTTTAAAAATCTTGGTCAATTGATACCGATACAGGATAGATTTTGAGATACGGGCACATGAACAGCGCCACCACTTTTTCAACACGCCGCGTAAAATTCATTGCACCATACCAGCATGGGATACTTCCAAAGGCCTTTTTTTTTTCAAATTTCTTTATTTTCCAATATTCCAGTATTGATCATTGTCTACAATATTCATTTTCATATTAACATTTAACAATCAACAATATCTTCGTACCATGCCGCACCAATTTGCTTAAGTCAATCTTATGTTTTTACCGGAACTACCCACCATTACACAAAACGTGGAGCGATTTAGTGCTTTTCGGTGTCGGAAACCTAATAAAATTCACTTTTCAGATGTGTATTAATTGTGTATGGTTTGCGTTTGAACAAAAACAGCCCTAATCACTCCTATTAGTAAGAAAAAAAATGCCCTCCCTCCTCACTTTTCAGAAGCCACTGCTACAAGAAACGAATAGTTAATTTTAAGGAGCCTAAGTTTATCGGCTGATAAACACAGTTTTCAGTCCCCAAGTTGGAAAACTGTTTTCAATTTGATAAACTTTTCGGCGATAAACAAAGTTTATCAAATGAATGAGAGCATGTGTGGTCCAGTGGGAAAGTGCGGGACTTGTGATCATTCGAGCGCCCACTGTGGTCAACGTGCTTATGTCCCTGGGCAATTACTTAATTTCTATTGCCTCGTCCACCCAAGTGAAATTTGGAGGAGCTTGTATGGGACATAGTACAATCTTAAGTGCTGATAGGCATGTGCAAGTTGTAAGGCATGCTTTGAGCAGCCACCTAGTAGAAGCGGATGATTGTGAAGGTGGCGTACGTAATAATTGACAAACTGCGCTTGAGCCTGTTACGGGGATTAAGCGCTATATAAAAACGGGTTGTACTATTATTATGTAAAAACTTAGTTTTCCAAAAAAAAATATGATTATCAACTGATAAACTGAAGTTTTTCAGCTGAAAAAACCAAGGTTTTCCAAGTGATTAAACTGAGTTTATCAGCCAATAAATAACTGTTTTTTGAAAAACTGTTTTCAATATCAGTGATAAACTTTTCTCAGACAAGGTTTTCACCGATAAACTTTTTTTTTCAGATTAAACAGTTCATCACGAAAAAGTAAGTTTATCAGCAATAATCATAGTTGTTCTCGAATTAGGTTTCATTTGAATATATGGGTGGGCGGGCTGGTGGGCGGGCAGGACGGAGAGCGGAGTTATTATGGTTAGTGATGTGAGCAAGGTGGCATTAATTATGGCCCTGATTTAAAAAATTAGCTCATTTAATTGCAAATTAGCGAAAAAGCATATGAGCCATGCAAAATGGCTACAAGAGGTATAGGCTTGTGTTTAGGGTCTTGTGCGCTCTGCATCATTCCTTACATTTTATAACCCTCAACTTGTCTAAAACTGACCCCATCGATATTTGAGATCCCATTCAAACAAATTGACTGGCCCATCTTACAGGGCACAGGCAGGGTGTTTTGAATCAATCAATAATACATGCAATGTGCCTATACTGTACTATATCAACATATCAAGTACTTAAGGATAAAATGTGTAATAAGAACCACCAGACATTTGACGATTCCATGCTAGATATTCCCTTAGTGCTAATGCTTTGTGGGCTAAAATGAGTGTATAAAAGTCAGGACACATGACCTATTGAGGTTGGAAATGGTTGCATTGGGGGAAGACTCAAACCCTCTGGGGCCAGTGATTGGTTTCTTGGGAGCCATGCATGTAGGGTTCTGAAAGTGACCAGATGTGACAATTTTCAGTAAAATATACCTCATACTAGGACCAGTTTTCTGTGAAAATATACCATAACGAGATCTGATCCAGTAAAACAAGGCGAACTTGTATTTACGCGAGCGTAAAATATGTCCCCGGCGAATGTCGATCATCTAAAATGTGATTATAAATGCAACTTCAACACCGTCCCCCTCCCAATTACACCGCAACACTCCGACACCTCCCCAACCCCCCGCCAAACCCACGCCTCACCAACCCCCCACAACTCCCCAACACCCCACCCGCCTCCCAACACCCCCCCGCAACACCCCACCCCCTCCTACACCCCGACCCTACCCCAATTACCCTATAAACAAGCCTCCCCTTTACCCCAAACTCGCAACCGCCATCCCCTCCAAAACACCCCACATACACCCTCATACCTCCGCAACATCCTGCAACACTCCAATCCAACACCCGCAACTCCACCCCCTCCCCAACACAATGCAACCACCCCACACCTCCCCAAAAACCCGCAATACTCACCCTACCCAACACCCAGCAATACCACACACCTCCCAAACACCACGCAACACTCCCACCCCCCCCCAACACCATTGCAACACCCCACCCTCCCCAAAACACCGATACCCAACCCCCTCCCCCCTTTGGGGAATCTTTCCCCCTCCCAATACCCCGCAACCACCCACTTCCCTCCCCAACACCCACTCCCTCTCAAACACCCAATCCTCTCCACCAACACCCACCCCCCTCCAAAAACATCACCCCTCCCATAGCATAGTTAGTCTCATTGTGTAGCGAAAGGAATTTTGCCTAATCCGATGTACCCGTTTCAGGATACAGCAATTACGCATATTTAATTAACTCATTAACATACTAAGCCGCGAATATCACATACTTTCAAATTGCAAAAAAAAGATGTGCCCATGAATAGGCTTTCATGCAGCGCCAGGAATTGAGTAGCCAAGTACCGTTTCAAAAGATAGCATAATTACGTGATTTTTGCTCTTAATTAGCTCATTGCATACTCAATTTGCCCAAAACACCCAACATCTAATCAGGTCAAGAATCTCAGTCTTCCTTCCACCAGTTACATCATTATACACCGAGAATCCAGAAAAATTGTACACAGGGCCTTGCAGGAAAAATTCTAATAAATATGCAAAATTAGATACTTAATTAGAATATTTTACGGCCACAAATCTATACGGTCGAGAATTTCAACACGCTTCTTTCCCACCAAGTGTACCATCATTGTCGCCCCTTAAGGAAATTCCAGATAAATGGTTACACATGGGTTAACTTTTTGTACAGACTGACGAACTGAGCACGCTGACTCAGTTCATAGTCCCCGTTCCGAACCGTTCGTTGGGGACAATTAACCCTAGCAGGGACACATTTTTAATGGAATTGCCCAAGAGTGGCATTCTGAATGTAATAGGGTTGCACATCAATTCATGCAGTATCTATTGGAATATTGTGTGGGGCTCTTTTAGCTATTCATTTTATCCCAATGTGGTCTCCTGTCACTTTCAGGCAAATCATCTGTAACAACAGTTTACCTAACCTCATCTACATTGTAAGTTACCACCTTCTGTGTTGCAGGGGGGACAGTAAATATGAGGGAGTGAGGTCAGGCTTGACAATGCAAAATAACAAGCTACATTTCTGCCATATTTCTTGCTTCCATTATTAAATTTTCCCAAATGGAGAAAACATGGTGACCTAACAGTTACTTCTTTCATACAGAATGAAGTCATGGATACACAAATTAATCATTTATATTTCTGTCAGGATTTGTTGGCCACTTTCTTAAACCATTACCGCCTTATTTTTGGCCTGAAGAAACTTAGTGTTAGGGTATAGAGTTCATTTTTGTCTGTATCTCCAAATATCCTTGCTTTCGAACCTCTTCCAGCTTTAAATTCTGGCTGAAGACTCGTTTGGTTTAATATTTGAAAGTTGTAATGAAATGTTACAATATCCAAAATCATAAAAAGAAATTGGTTTTGCATTTTAGGGAGCCAACAGGTTTTTGCAATTTGATTAGAACAATTAAATTCCTAATAGCCAACAGGGTAACTATTTTCATAGCATTAGTGAAGATATTGTGATGTATGTATTCACTTAGAAGTCCTGGCAAAGAAAAAATTTGTTAGGTTTCAATGATACGATTATCGATTCTTATGAAATCTTGAAACTCTATATTAAGTTTTATTTATGCATTTGAAAAATGAGTACTATTGTACATAAACCATGGTCAACAAAGGCCACATAATGCATAAAAAGTGTGGGATACAGATGCACCACAAACCATTTATTAATGGTATAAAATAGCTATTAATATGTGTTACAATCTAGCAGCGGTTGTGAAAATATTGCATAGTCCAAAACAAATTCTGTACCGGAAACCTTGAAGTGCCCCCAAACGGGGGGCTTTATAATACACCTTTTCCATGTTTGCTCACTTAGAGGTAGATTTCAGCATTGTTGGTAATGCAACCAATGAAAAAAATCAAAGTATTTTGGAAGGAAAGAAGAGTTACAAAAATGTGATGAACTTGCCAAAGAACCTATTGCATTGAACATGACACAAAATTGAAGATTACATAAGTACAGGGAAACATAAGCCCTCTATGAGTACATTCCTGCTTCATGTCATAAGGGAGCGGTTCATTATTTATGCGGGAATTTCAACTTTTTTTCAGCAAAAATTTCGCGCGATCCCCCTCGCTTCCGTTCAAAAATTTCACGTTCCCCTGATCATGGGATTTCCCATTAAAGTCATGTTCCCCCTCTCGAGTGATGCAAAAGTTCATGGTTCCCCCTCTCTCGGTACATTGAATTTTCGGGTTCCCCCCTCAAATCCTCCATTCCCCCTGCGGAAAAATGACCCTCCCTAAGGTGGTGAATGATTGACAACCTCATCCTCCAACTTTAACTCTGTTAAATTGAGGTTTAGGTAATAGGAAGAATGTTATTTTGGCTTATTATATTCGATTGATGAACGAAACAGCTCAGTGCACCCACTGGATTACAGCTTGATTCTGTTATTATACATTTTATACTTGACGGAAGATAAGGTTGTAATCAAGCGTGCATGAGCCTTTTGTGCTGTCGAATAGAATAAGCCGTTATTGTCCATGATCTAGAGTACATGGGATGTAAGTTGAGCCATCATAATGTCCTGATATCAGAACCTTGCCTCAGTGGCCAAATGCTTGCGACACAGCGCTAAACTTTACATGAGAATCATCCAACAAAAGGCTAAAGAAGGAGTAGAGGGGGATTATCCCCGACCAAAAATGTGGGTACACGTGCGCTGACTAACATCACCAAGTCCATAAAGTAAAAAAAATCGGCATTCCTGATTGTTTTTTTTTTATTAAGGCCAAAGTTTGGAATTCCAGAAATTGCTGGAAGTCTTACATCCCTCAGAGTAGAAGAAATCATCTTATGTTTCTCTACAGTGGCTATGAGGCGTGTTGTAATTCATACATGTGTTTAACTAGAATTGGCAGTCTATGCTTTTGCGCGCACTATAATAAAAAAATATGCTGTGGGCCGCCAAGCCAATCTTACAACTTGACCTCACATGACATTTGACCCTGACACATGACCTTTGAATCAACATATGAGGGATCCTATGGTGCACCTATGACACAAGTTTGGTTCCAATTGAACTTCAACTTTTCAATTGAGGTCAATTTAAAAAAAAAACAAACTGAATTTAGTCACACACACACACACACATACATCCACATACACACGCACAACAGTGGTCCTGCCAGCTATAGCTGGCAGGCTTGTGGCGGCCCACAAGTAAAGTGTATGTGTGCCTAAGGGTATGTGCAGATTCTATCTACTCTTGATAAAATTCAAAAGTTTGTATTTCTTTTATCTACTCTAGAAGAAATTCATAATTTTGTATTTTCTGTAAATTACTACACAGTGGAAGACATTCCCAAATAACATCAAAATGGATCTTTAGAAGCAACCTGTAATTTTGGAAATAACATTTTCTTGACAATATCCGGTAAACCATAAACAAAAATTGCTGGTTAAAATTTCCAGATCCCTCTGGCAGGGACATATGCCTAACAGGGTCAAAGGTAACACAGAGGTCATTAGAGGTCAAACTGTGTGCATCCACAGATTAGTCTTGGGTCAGTGATTCTTTTGACTGTATATGAAGGTAATCTGTCAACATATAATAGAAAGCAGAGCATGAACTTGTTTGAAAAGTTCTGACGAGGTTAAGATCAATTTTACAGAGCATCAAAGGGGATTAAAGGTACGTGTTCCGATCGTCTTTGGGACCCCCCTGATTTACCCGGAAGTAGTATCGATTTTGATATCAGATGAAAGGCCGTATTTTTCTCATTAGCGTCCTGAATTTAAGCCCTCAAATCCATTTCATTCTAAGATAAAAACAAAAAACAACCGCCTTTTAGGCGTTAAACATACAATATTAGAACATTATGAATAGGGCTTTGCAAATGCATTATTGCGTCTACAATCAAACGCAAGTTTTGTTTCCCAAGGTCACTTGACGGGGTGTTGTGCAAGTGCAAGTGCCAGGCTCTCATATCAAGTAGAGAACACAATACACATAAATCGGAACAAGCACCTTTAAGAGTGGAAACCATGGAAATACATTTTCACAGATATGACCTTTGACCTTCAGATCAGTATCTCACATCAGATGCAGTGTTACCAACTTAGGTCCTTTGATACAAGCATTATGAAAATTGGGACCAAATGTGGGCATTACAACAACTGGCTTGTGGGGACCGACACTGATGATACTGATTACAGAATCTATTGCAAAATCCCCTTCTGGCTAAAGCTGCCACAGGGATAAAAATGGAGATTATGACTGGTATTCTGAAAGGGAGTCTAACTTTAGACCTGGGTTTAAACCAGAGTTATTGTAAAGGGCGAGAAAATTCCTCATGGATGGGCCAGAACGGTCCATCCATGACAAATTTTCTCACCCGTTACATTGCATTTTTAGAGTATGTAGGAAGGAAAAATCATCCATTCATGTAGGAATAACACTGGTCTGTAGTTAGACTCCCTTTCAGAATACCAGCCTAAAGGATCAAGAAATGCTCCTTACAGGAAATTATGAAACACTGGGTGAAATTATGTTACACTGGGTGTCCCCAAAAAGTTCTACTACATGAAGATTTTTATTTTAACTATTTTTTAGAAGAATTGGAAATTATTTGTTCAATAAAGTCCCATCTAGTAAGAACTGTCTAGCACAGGGTTTCTCAACCTTTTTCATTCGAGACCCCATTTCTTGACACTTGGCTTGCGGCGACCCCATTACTCAAAATAAGTAATTAACGTGCAAAAATACCACTAATTTCATAATAATCGAGTTGAATTTTGGTCTTTGAACTGTCCTGCTTCCTGCCTCTAAGTGATAATTGTGATGACAAGGGACAAAATACTTTAGGGCTACGGGGGTATTGAGCAAATTATGCCCAAAAATCCCCTCGTAGGGCATGTACCATAGGCAAGATTTCTCACGGGGGCTATTTTGTGAAACTGAGGGCTAATCCCCCTTAGCCCTCGTATAGTTGTGCCCTGGTGATGACTTATCTTATTTGCAATGTATGTTCCTGCCTTTAGACAATGTTACTACATTTCATTACCATTTTGCGCACCCTTCTTAGGGTCCGCGGACAACTTGGCGACCCCCCAGGTGGGAACCCTGGCCTAGAAGTTCTTGGACTGATGCCTACATTTAACACCATTGCATCGTTACTAACCTTGCCACCATGCAATTGCCTCAACAAAGCATTATGTATTAAGGGATGACCCGGAGTTTTTTCAATCGTGATAGAATGGCTTTCAGCCCAAAACCCCATCTGTAACTTTTTGTGCCGGTTTGAATGTGAGAAACGAAACCTGAGTTTGTAAGCCCCATAGAGAACCGTGTAAATTAAATATTGGTCGAACCAGTTTTGCTCTTTTGACACAGTTTTTTTGCTCTACACCCAACTAACAATCCTTTATTAGCCCTAAGTTATACGGGGTAAATGAGAAAAATTTAGCTTCTGCTAGTACCAAATGTTGACTACATTTTAGTAAAATCTGGGCGAGCTATTAGCGATCAGACCATGACCCTTTAAAGATGACAGGTTTTTAGTATGGAAGAACAAATTAACTAGTACTTGTACATATGATCAGAGTAATGCAAGGGTTCCACATGAAATTAACCTCAGGCATTTTCTGCTGCAGAGGAAGTTGGTTGTTCAAGTCATGTCACAGTTGGATCACCACCAATGTTTTGCACATGATTACTACCTCTTTTTGTTTTATGACTATTACTTTGAAGAAAACTTAATTGACATGTCAGGGAGCTTTTATTACAGACAATACGGAAATACTAGAAGACGGTCCCCGGGGTTTTACGATCAACCTGCTGAATGACCCTGGGGTTTCACGGTTCGTTTGACCTTGAATGACCCGGATGACCTTGTTGTGATCTTTTCGATTTTTAGCATGCACAACAATTTCAAAAACCCACCACGTCCATCCACCAATGTTTACCCCAATGACCTCTTGACCTTCATTTACCCCTAATTACCTTGTCATGACCTTACAATTTTCGGCATCACCATCCGACCCACCCTCCAAGTTTCGTGTCCCATACAACCAATGTTTACCCCTCATTTGAACCTCCTTTGACTGAATGACCCCTGATGACCTCGTATCCACAAACCATACAAATCATCTTCGGGGCAGTTACGGGGCACCCATCCACTAAGTTTCAGGAAAGTGCACCCCTGTCTCCAGAAAATTGACTCGTCAGACATACACACCAGCAGACCCACTGGGATATGTATTTCTGGTTCACACTTTTAGGCCACTGCAGTGGGAACAGAAATACTTGAAACAGGAATAACGCAAACGCACAAACACCTTATGTAGGCAACTTGCTATGGGCCAACATTCGGCGCATACATCACATTGCATCCTTAAAGCAAGTTAGCACATTTTTTTGAAGAGCCGCCCCAATTTTTTCATAAATTGAGATTTTTTACACGGTTGGCATTGGTAACTTACTACTGGCTAGTAAACTATACCTGTGAATAGGTTAAGGAAGCTCGAAAAGGTCTTGTGTCACAACGAAGGAATTTTGTAATTAAGAAAATTCCCCGATATAATTCAACACGGCGGCCTGGAACGAAAAACGGCCTTCCATGTGAAATAGCTGGGAAATAGCGCCATGTACTGTCTACGCTCATCCATTAGGTGTTTTATTGGGTCAGGCAGGTCAAGTTAGAGTTATTTCTCGAGGTGGCCACTATTTCCTCATGCCGGACGGGCATAACCGTAGCATTTCCTTTTTCCAGCTCTGCGTTAAGTCCAATCTGGGATCCCCAATTCTACCTTACAAAATCAACTTATTTTTAGATAAAATCAGCTTTTTTATTCATTCCTCGTATCGCAGGTATATTTCCTATACACTTACCAACGTAACTGTGCAAAACTATCAAATTTGGAAATGGGAGGCGCTCTTTCAAAAACTGTCCAATATTGCTTTAATGAGGTGCCAATTTCCTTCGAGTTTCACAGTTCCCCACACACCCTTATGTTCATTCCTGTCAGACAAATTATTAATCAGACTAGTTAGCATACACAGTGAACATCTGTTAGGTTAATTCTGAGATATTAAATCCACAGCTAAACAATATAAATATGAACCTATTGTATAAGCATAAGTTTACTAACTCGCATTTCACGATCCAAAGCCTTGTTCCTTTCCTCTTCCAACCAACTCGATAGGTAAGATTTGTGTATCATCCTTCCTATTGCTTGTGTGCCTTATCTGATGTGAAAATTTTGATTCAACTCAGCAAGAAATCTCACTCTATGTTTCGGTCCACAAACGGTAGAAAGCGATGGGATACTGTGAAAAAAGCAGTTGCTCATAACACCGAAATGCAAGAATCAAAATCAACTAGAAAATTTGGGCTAAGAAACTTTGTGTCATGATACTTAGTACCATTTATCAACAGAAGTGCTACAAGATCATGAACAAAAACATGAACTCAATTTTGCAAATTGCAATTGAATATGCACATGCATGCTCTTATTTTAAAACAGATATGCAACATTCCTCATCTGTTAAATGTAATGTACATATGTTGGATTTTCAGATTGAAGTTGGAACTGTCCCAATGTCATATGAATTCAGGATAAGATTAGTATAAACCCATTTTTTAGTTACATCTACAGCAGAAGCCCAGCTGCACATTAAGGCTAATAGTAGCTTTAGTGAAGTTAATGGCAACCATAATTTTTTCCTGGTTCAAGATGAGTGTACTTGCTTAACGGCACTATCAATTATTTGGTGAATCAAAATTGAAGAAAAAATAATCAATATCATATTTTGACATTTTTGGGTGGACACTATATGTCTTTAAGAGAGAAATCAATGACTCTCTAACAAATGAATCCACCTATCACCTCATTTCAACACACCACTAACCTTAAACTCAATCCAAATGCCTTGATACTCTTGGAGACATTACTCCCTTTCCCTACCTCATAGCGTGACGTCATTGTGAGATTTGAATGGTAGCACCAGTTTAACCACCGCGCACTGCTTAAAGCGACAGCGTTTGTACATGTGCGCACAAAGACAACAACTATCTGTGAAGCTGCATAAGAGCTGCATCAGGTTCTAGCACTGTACTGAGTGAGAAATGGACTATACAGGCTTATTTTTCATCAGCTTTCATTAAGATTATTACCGTTCCTCTGTTACTCATTAGAGCACTTGAACTAATCAAGGCGGGTTGGCAGCTCTGTAAATGGACAAATTACCTTATTGAACCATTAACAATATTAAACAAGCCTTGAAACGCCCACCCTACCAGAATAAGTTATCAGTGTTTCCTTACGGTGAATATTCTAACATAATATTTTTTGAAACAGACATGACCTTAATGCCTCTAAGCATGACTTGTTCCTAAATAACTTAAACATTTGCATCACCCTCGTCAATGATTATTGTCATCCAATTTCCACCTTAAAATTACAGTAGGAATTTGGGGCAATGGGGGGAGTTACTTATAATTCTAGGTACACTTTCCTTTCGCAAGTACATTTCCTATGCACAATAGCCTTATGAACCTCTATAGAGTGACCTTTGAACTCCCAAAGTGTTCCTCAAAGATGTTTTATGTATAAACAGATAGGCAGTATTTCCCTAAACAGCATAACCCTATTTGAGGCACAGTGAATTTGTGTTTGTTGCTTTTGCAATCTCAATGGGGTCTTGAACCTACCTTGTTCAAACCTTCACTCTATTCCTTTTTGGTCTTGAAAATCCACACAAAGATTCCCCTCTCAATCACATTACCCCATCGTATTTGGAATGAGAGTGAATCTTTGTTCGTAATGTTTTCAAGACCAAAAGTGATATGCGTGAAGGCTTGAGGAGGGTAGGTTTCAAGACTCCCCTTAACGCGTGCATGAGCAACAACAATTTACTGTTGCCATATGCTGTCACTCTGACTCATATATCTCTTAAGCAAAATTAACAGGAGTCATCAGGAGATTTTTTGTATGGAATGTAGGAATCTTGAGAGGCATGTTTTCTTCTATGATTGGTTTTTGCATAATTAGCGTGTTGTTCTAATAATAAACGCGCCCCTACGATTTTTGGATAAAACAATTCAAGAAAATAGTTAAGCTTACCTAAATCACATGATTTAATGGCGGGACTGTCGTAATCCAATCATAATCGCTGTTGGGACACAGTTGTATATAGTTTAATTAGTATGGAAATTTGACCTCGGGAGGTACGGAAAACAATGTCCCCCTGCTCGTTCTTTGTAGTATTGGGATCAGCGAAAATAAGCGTGTATAAGGTGATTATTGCGGATTTTTGGACTTTACATTTTTGACTGTAATAAACGCCTCCCTTTTGAAAAAAAAAACCTGACAGAGCCAGGTTTGTTAAATACGGACAACCTAAATTTTGCGGACAACCAAAAATTGAAAGTGTTGTCCGTGGGCAACCACTTTTTTCCCCTTATTTCAGACGCTGGTTCCACCTAAACAGACAGGACTAAACACAGATGGTTGGCATTTCATAGATTATGTTCCAAACTCATTTCGCACCTGTATCCTAGCATCACTGTCTAAGAAGTTTGGCATGGGATGGATACACTGGTTACATCATAGTACTGACAAAATGATTGGGACGATGTCCAACATGGCAGCGTAATAATAATAGGCAAAGCACGGGCAACAGGCCAGTAAGCAAACATTTGGGCCAGAGTCTGGCCCGCTGTATAAATGGTCCTTAGTATTGTGAGGACTGAGGTTGAGGCATGGTTCTGTTTACATCGGTGTTTCCTGTATCAATAGGCCTACAAAATTTTGTTGGGTGAAGTGAGCTAAAAGTCAAGATGTTGTATCTAAAGTTACGACTGGAAGTCCCTCGGTCATTTATATTGTTCATTCAGCCTTGAGCTACACCTGTCTCTTCGCAACCTTTGGTCCTATTAAATATTATCAAGCCATTTTTTGACTCTCAGTATTCCATTTTGGCTCTACCTTTTAAGGTACCTTGGCCTACCATAGACTACTGTACAAAATCGTAAGTGAGCATTTTACCTTGGCTTTTCACGCACTATCTGCTCACCTGATTTATGCTTTATGCCAAAATCTGCCTATCTATTACATTTTCGATAAAGAACAGACAGAAGTTAGTAATCCAGGTGTAAAACTACCAGATCTTCGCTGTATCATGTTATTTAGAACCCCGAAAAATTGGGGTACTTTAACAATTTCGGTAGTTTAAATGAGCCGGGCATTTCTGTGATAGTGTTGCCAGTGTGGTTTAGACCGGTAAAACCTCTGAAATTAGTTATGTGAATCCGTATCTATTCGTAATACTAGTAGGCAAAATGGCTGTGCCAAAGAAAAGTTATGGATTCCTTAGCTCCCGAGCTCGCGCGTGCTCCCATTTGTTCAGCCAATCAGAGACTTATATGGTTGTGCGGTGCCGTGTATTTGCTCATCTGCAGGCTCTCGAGCGAGCTGAGATGAGCTCATAGCTCCCGAGCGAGCTTGAATCTGGGCCTCGTATATATAGGGAAACGCACGGCTCACCCCGGGATTGAGCTTTTGGCCTTGCCTCAGAGAGGTTAGCTGCGCCGGCAGGTTGTCACATTTGTAATTTATGTGAAAATTACATTTCGCTTCTTAATAAGTTGCAATTTAGGCTTCAAATCTACTGAGCTTCATTATTAGGTTAGGTAATGTGGTAACGGCAAGATTTTTAGATTTTTACTTTGTAGTCTGCGGATCAGTAGCATGTCGTTGGACGTACTCACCGAACAATTGCAAGCCCCCGGCATGATGCCTCCGAGGCCAGGCCCGTGCCACCACCATGGCCAAGCAAGTAAAGCCTCTGATATTTTAATGAATTTCAGAGAAGTGTTATTAGAAAATTATCTTATCCATTGTTGAATGTATGTGTGTTTCAGAGCTTCTCAGCGGAATTCGTATTCAATTCGTGTGTAAAAAGTATCGCTTTTGTACCGGCCGTCGTGTGTAGTTATGAATTGCCGGAAATTGGCCGTGAACAAGATGGTAGTGTTACCGGCCGAGCGAAGCAGTCTTCATTTTTATCTTTATTAATCATAAGGACTTGTAAAATAATGCCCATTATCACACAATTTCCCATTTTTTGTGTACTCTGCTTATCGGCTTCTTAGCCACTTGGTCAGTGAACAGTGTACGCTCGTACAGTATGCTGATCATGACTTTACAGTTTACAATCACCATGACTGTGCGCATTTGCAGGACTCAATTTCGTGCCACATCATTGTGCTATCGCATTCATGAGGTTCAAACACCCAAAATTTAAGCCCCTTGAGGGCCATCGTATGATCCTACACTTCCTGCTACCTATTCCCGAGGCTTAATCCTTTTTATCGATTTCGTATCTGCTGTGTATCATTGATTTGAACGAATGTAAGCGAGGACATAGCTGCTGTTTTCCTCGCCGGTTTAGTGATTCAAAAATGGCGGTTAGTACGTGATTGTCGTGGTGGCTTGCGTGCAATGTCACGCATATCCGCTAGTCTCTTTCAAACATCCCTCGCCCATCATTGTTCAGGAATGTCACTTTTTCCAATATTTTTGTATTGTTAATTAGCATATCTTGCCTTATATATAGGGAGGTACAGAAAGTGTGAAATATATTAAAGAAGTCGAAATGTGATAACCTTGCCAGACGTGTCAAAAAACTTAAATTATATTTACTAAATTTTATAAGGAGGGACTTATCCCCCTGATTTTTAATGATAAATTCTGGGTTGATGGATTGATTATTTTTATAGTTGATAGGCTTTGAGAGCAGTAAAAACACTAGCGTATTAATTTTTATCATAAATTAAAATTTACAATACTATAGAACTTGTCTCTGGACCATCTGACTGCGGAGCATATGACACTTGGTAGAAATAAGGTTGTAAACACTCGCCAAGTTTATTTTTGACCAATTATACTTAAAATTGTCACAATAAGAATACAATTGCACAAGGAATGGCGCCTAGTATATTGTCATTTTTATCGTCTAAGCGAGAAGACAGATGTTCTAATCTTTATCTTATAGTACTACAATTGGTTTGTGGACTCCGTGCTTACTGACAGGGATCAGGTCAATCAGAGTGTATGTATTGCGACCATTGGCCACCGAGTTATCCACTCAATATATATTATTCACAGGGAAACTTCCTAGCGTCATCCCCTTACCAGTTCACCTCATTGGTGGCTCAATTTCTAGGTTACAAACAACATCAATTTTACTGGTCTTCCAATCTGGAAACTGGGGTTTTTGGCTCGACTTCTTATTTTTTGTAATTACACTTGTCACCATCCGCTAGTCCATTACAGGTCAAAGGTCACCTAGTCTCACGCTCGGCACTTTTATTGTTTCTTGACTGAATGCGATTAGCAAGACTAAATTACAGGCATCCCTAGACCTTTTCACTTCTTTAAGATTTACTATGCAGAAAATTGTACTATAATTCACTGCAAACTCTTAGATTAAATTAAACATTATTTTTATCTGAATCTCTCCATCCTTATAATTAGTTAACCACTAGTCCAGCCTTTACGCCTCCCGTTACATTATTATCTTCTCAAATCATGCCCCGCCCATTATAATATAAACAACTATACCATATATTTGTCGGAAATTATTTTTTTTTTAAAAAAAGTGTTTAATTGGTTGAGAGCCGGTGTAACTACATAGCTACTCTGTTGTGGGCCACCTGACTCTAGGTGTATCATACTTCTATCAGTGGCCACACCGCGGCAGTCGAATCTGGATCGGGTAAAAAATTCCACTTTCGTACCCAGAGGGGACAAAATTCATTAAGCCATCCCAGTGATTTGCTCCAAGTCTAGTAGATTTCAATTACGTGTAGATTGAACAAAATCCAAAGGGGTGACAGTTCAATCACGGCCATGTGGAGACAGGCCTTTGTTGCCATCACAAAAAAACATATTGTGTCCATGTATAAAGTGTACTTTAACAGAATCGGCTTACGGAAACTGATGCATCAGTTATACAATGGTCTGTTAATGATAGGACTTGCTAAATCCGCTTTTGCTAATCTCTTATACAAGTTTGGCCCACTTTTTATGGCCGCGGAATTAAAAACTAGTTGTGTTTTAAAAAAACGTGTTGCATGAATAAATGCAGTTATGTCTCCAGTACTGTGATAAGAATGATATTTTGTATTGCAAAAGGTAAGTTATGTTCAAATAAAAACATAAATGAAATAGTTGCTGGCGTTTTCATCCTGAACTTCAAATAAACATCCAAGCTTATATTTGATGTGAACGGTGCATTTTATGTCAACATTTAATTACTAGCTACATTACTATACATTGTATGAGTACCATTAAAACTTTTCTACATGTAGCCATTAAAGTATTTCCTAGTACCTCTCTTCACACAATGAATGGACAGACCTAAACTTTTAATGAGGTCTCACTTATTTTGAAAATCTACTATAGATTTAAATAGACTGGAGAAGCGCCCTAATTTTTTCTCTAACCTGGTTTTTACATATTTGCAATGCTTACCAATGATTAGATCACACCTGAAGTGAAAAGCCCGAATACGCCGTCCCTTTATTTAATAGATAATGATTTAGTAGTTTGTCGTGCACGCAGATACGTCAAAGCATGGGTTTTCTATGGGGAACGATTACATAGCAAGGCAAGTTCAAAACAAGGTTTTGCGGTTTTCTTTTGCACCTGTTTTGTCCATCAACCTTCACACGTTATCGGTTGGTGGTCTACAATCGATCCAGTGAAATTTGAAATTCATATTCTAAAAAAATCTCCTCCTGTCACTTTAACTTGACAAAATCGTGCATAGAGCCTGGAAATTGCAAATTTACATTAACTTTGCCCAAATTTGGGGCTGAAATGTTGATATTTCCCCGAGGAATCGTGGTCCATATCCGTCCCACTTTTTCCAAGCCAGAGGGTAACTTGCTCCTCTGGCCTCCCGTCAAATACGCCACTCGCCCTTCTAGCCCAAAAATGATTCCTGGCCTGCTAGTGTACGTCTAGTGGGGTGGTAAACCAGTTCTTTCAGTAGAAGTAGCCTACTACACGACCAATTTCTTCATGTTAGTTTACCACACAACCTACCACCGAGTAGGCATGGATTACCTACACACTCGCCGGCCAGGATCCGTGTATTTTTGTCGCATTATATCAAATATGACTTCTAGGAGGGGCACGGTTAAAATTATAGACCCAATGTGATTTCAAAACATGACTAGCCCGAGCGAAGCTGAGGGGCATAGTCAGGTTTTTGACCTCCCGAGGGCCTATAATTTTAACTGTGGTCCCGAATAAAAATAGGCAGTCCAATATTTGTTTTATATACCGATATATAGATTCTTCTCATCGATTGTTAAGATTTCCCACGGAACATTCCTACCAAATTGCAAACTATTTTTCAACGCCCCTATCTTTACACAGGGGACGTGCACACACGCGCGATGCATATATGAACACGTGTTTGAGACTGTCCTAATATTTTCCGGGCACAGTCTATTGCCATGCCCCCGGCACAGTTCATCGTGAACTCATCTTAGGCCCAGCTATGTTAATGACTCTACTTTTAACCAATCAGATTGAGAGGAATCCGATATATGAGGCATAAAGACAATAGTGTACATACAGCGGCTGTCTCCCCATCGTGGAGTAGCTACTGTTACACCGGCTTCTCAGCACACGCGCGGTATTTCTGCATCGGCCAATTTTGTTTTTTGTGATATTTTTGGTACATATTTTGCATTTTTTTATTAAATGTGGCGGGAATATGTTTTTTTTTTATGATGCACGACTTGAATTTCGTAAGGTTTTCCCTAGAAAAAGATTTTTTTAAATATTAAAACCGAGAACAAGTGTATAGCGCCCTCATTTCATGAAATTTTCATCCACTCTCAAAATGCATTGTAGTACCGCGGAGTGCTACGTGGTACTGTGTGGTCTACTCCGGTACTGTTCTACACAACATCCACCAGTTGGCAACTACAGGGTAGCCATCGGGTAGGTACAGCAGAATAGCCACATTCGGCCAGTCAAAATAGAACGAATGCTGCCATAACCCAACACTAATTGCAACAGAATCAATACCAACATAATTGTTTTAAGAATACCTTTAGAATAACATATCAAAAGTCTACTAAAAATAAAAGGAGTGCAAACATATTTTTTTAAGGGGGTTAAGGTATATGATACAGGGGGTCAAAAATATGCAAAGTTATCAAACTCATCAAAGTATGCAACATGTTCTTACATTTCGAGGATTAAGAAAAGGTTTTATTTTATAGTTTGCCATATCTGCAGATTGTAGTTCAACAGTTATGAGTCAAAATAGGTTCAAGTTCACAATGGGGTAAATTTTCAGATAATCCGTTCGTTATAAAATTGTGTCAACTCGTTCGTCTAATGGTACAGAACCCGAAAAAAATATAACTGGTTGCACCATCTATAATATTAGTTTCATAATTGGAACGCAAATGTGACTGGGGCTACAGGGTCTATGGGAGGTCACTAGTCATAGCTCTGTAATTTCTTATATAGAAAGTTCAAACAAAGAATCTATTTAAATTTACTCATCTAGTGGGACAAATTTAACAGTTTACAACCAGTCAGATCAAATCGGACCATTCTATGAATTTTACCCCAGGATGACCTTGACTGTTTAATAGCCTATTGTACTAAAACTATAACGCGTAGATAGGGCAAACTATACCTTTTTTTAAACCTTAGGAGAAGCCCAATAAACTGGTACATCTTTTAAATCAATGCGAACACTTCTATTTTTTACCCCTGTACAACGTTGCCCCCTTATTTCTACATGTTCCCCTAGGGTTTGATTTTTGGTAGACTTTTAATATATTTTTTTAAACTATTATCCACAGTCTAGTAACACCAAAATTGTTTCTATTGCAATTTGTGGGGTCAAATCATAAAATTATTGGACTACATCACTGTATTATGTGTAGACCTAATAACTGTGGTACTTTGCAAGCCCTGTCTTGTAGCTACTGCCTTGCAATTAGCCCAGTGTGTACTGTGCACTAGCTGCCGCGGTAGCCATGGTGTAGCTGCCATATAGAATACCAGTAGTAGAACAAAAAGCCTGTACCATTAAGAATCTGCGCCATGTCCAACATGTATCATGTCACGTACTTTTTTTTTCAGGTGTCAGTGACATGTGAGTAACATGTCACTTACGTTTTTAGGGGTCAGTGACATGAAAGCATAAATTTGATCACTTTACTGTTTTGGGGGTCAGTGACACATAAATACAAGATGTCACTTACTGTTTTGGGGGTCAGTGACACGTAAATACAAGATGTCACTTACTGTTTTGGGGGTCAGTGACACATAAATACAAGATGTCACTTACTGTTTTGGGGGTCAGTGACACATAAATACAAGATGTCACTTACTGTTTTGGGGGTCAGTGACACGTAAATACAAGATGTCACTTACTGTTTTTTGGGGTCAGTGACACGTAAATACAAGATGTCACTTACTGTTTTGGGGGTCAGTGACACGTAAGTACAAGATGTCACTTACTGTTTTTTGGGGTCAGTGACACGTAAATACAAGATGTCACTTACTGTTTTGGGGGTCAGTGACACATAAATACAAGATGTCACTTACTGTTTTTGAGGTCAGTGACACATAAATACAAGATGTCACTTACTGTTTTGGGGGTCAGTGACACATAAATACAAGATGTCACTTACTGTTTTGGGGGTCAGTGACACGTAAATACAAGATGTCACTTATTGTTTTCAGTCAGGAGTCAATGACAAGTAAATAACATGTCACTTAGTGTTTTTAAGGGTCAGTTTTATCATGTCTAATGAGGAATTCTACTACACCTGAGCTCCCAAAATCACAATCCTCCCATCCTTTAAGGTCTTTCAGTTTCAGCTCCTTGTTCTTTATACACATTCCTGTATTGTGTACACACTGCGACACATCACATATACCTGTCCGTTGATGTGATGGATGTGAAAGCAATTCCGCCCAAAGAAATTTTACTGCACAGGAACAGCCAGCCTGTCCAACCTCGTTATGATATTGCGAGCTTTTTGATTTGACACCATTCCTCAGTATCCTGACGTCGATTCGGTTTGACATGCGGCACTTCTCCCGAAGTTGAAGTTTCATACCAGACTCGAAAAACATGCTTCGTCATGAACAACAATGACACTGTGCACATTGGAGATTCCTTATGTGGTCCCACAAATTTGTTCCTCAAACAGTTTACTCCATTTTTGTGAGATATGGTCAAAGGCTAACAAGACATAGGTATTGAAAAAATCTTTTGTTTTGCTCTCCATAATCCTTCAATCCATACACAAGCAGCTTGCCATTGCGAAAGACTCGGACTTGTGCGTATAATTGGGTCTGGTAATGTGTATCTGCGATCCCACATTTGAGTTGCCATGTTGAATCGTTCTGCAGAGTCTAACCACCCAAGTGAGCCAGTACCTCAAACAGCGTATAGTAGCCATTTAAATGCACAAGGAAAAAATACACATCGATCTGTGCTCATGGAAGGAAGCTTCTGCCAGGTGTATGATTGGCTGTCAAACTTAAGGAAGCGATTGTCGTCTTCGGTTGGGTCACCGCAACATAGCCTGTAAAATATAAAATGCTCAGTCAATAATATTTTTATGATGTTTTTTTTTTTGAACTAACATGGATCAAGTGGTATGAGTATCTCATCCAACCATCTGCTGCCATTCATAGGTACCCCTTCTGAGGGGACAAATATTCCTTTCCAAAATACTTTTTGGTAGGGACAAAAAAAAACCACAGTGATCTGAAAATTGAGAATAAAACTTAAAGATGAGATTTTTGTTTAGGCTCTTAGATGTTGACATAATGGATGGGCATCCAATATTTTGAGTGGTGAATGCCGAAACATCTTTTGTTCTCATTATTATTTACAAGGTATGTGTAATTTCTTTTAATCGACATAATTTGTCAAACATTGTTACTCATTAAATAATGTTGTCCCTCTTAAAAAAAAAAAAATTCAATCCAAGAAGCCAAAGCCCTCGTGTGTGGGGATCATCACACTGTGTAAATTCCATTTGCATACAAACGTGATTGAAGATTATCACTGGTATGTAAGTTTAAATGTAGATCATGTGAGTGCCCCCGTGGGAAAATTCCTAAAACCAAAACAATACCGATGATCCAAATCAATAACCTCAAAACATTAGGCACACGGTTTTTAACCTCTAAATTTATGCAACTCTCGGTACACTCACCTCCAGCAACATAGATATCTCCATTTACCACCGAGGCAGCGTGATAACGGTTAGATTCCGCTTGTGCGAGCCCTCCGGGTCAGTGGTCTCGGTTCGGGTGGCGGAAACTGCAAGGTATCTCGGGAATTCATCCATCCAAGGGATTCCCAGTTCTGTGCGGATGTTTGTTGAAGAAGGTCACAAGAGGTGGGATAATGGGCCACCAATTGAAAGCAATGTCTGCAACCAGTAATATTAGAGTAATGACGACACATTATTTAGGAGACATTTAGCTCATTACAAACAGGATAATATCTCTCCTTCCACTTAAAATTATTGACAGTTTTGTATATGTGTATCAGTTGAATATTTTTTGCAGTGTGTGAATTTCTAAAACTAAACGACCTTTAAAGCACCGGTACTAACCCTAAGGCCAATGAAAGTTTCTGAAATAACAACCATTTGGAGCATAAAGAAGAAGCCACAATCAGATTTCCAGAAAAATGCAAGCCCAATTTTTTTCAATGGCAGGTAATTAAATCACTATAAGTGAATATACTATTAATGCAGATCTTCATGGTAAGCATACCAAGTTACGGAATTGTCATCATTGTAGAAAAAGATACATTGAAAAAAGTGTCAACAAAGGTGTATACTTAATGTTTGACACACACAGACAGAAGACCATGAATCATGGAACAATAAGTTCGTTTCCGATTGCATCGGACGACATAAAAACGGCGCAGCAGAACTGCTGGCAGACCGGTAGACAATAAATAACTGTCACTTAAAAGTGGTTCAAATTGACATTCAAATGAATTCCAGCCACATCCTGAATGTGTAAATAGATGGGGTGTATATAAGATTACAGGTTAAAATACATTGTTAAAGCAATAATAGCACATGTTAGAAGAGCACCCCCAATTTTCAAAAGTGAGAATTTTTGAAGAGTGTGTGTCAGTAATTGTCTAGTACAGGAATCAACCACTAAATAAAACGAGGTGTTTTTAGCAGACGAAGTCAGTGCCGAGAGAGTGTTGACGTCCCAAATGGCCTTGCCCAAATGAGAGTCATTGTAAGTTTTCTTTAAATGAAATTTGAAATTAATATAAGTGTGGACTGTAACAAACCATTTGGGTGGTAACGATTTTGTCTGTGCCATTTGGATAATTTCTGAGGGTTGGGGAAACAACTGTAAATTTTAGTTTCTAGTAAAATCAACTAGGCGTGAACGTTTTTAAAACATGCAAAATCTTTCGATGCTTCTGTAGACTAAAAAAGCACCTTCATCATATGACTTTTTCGTTTTTGTTGAAGAGGGATGGTGTTAATCTTCCAAAAAAATTCAGGTTTGAAGTAACCAGTCGCTTTATAGCCGAGAACTCGACGTTTGGTGAGAGGGTCAGTTTTGTACAAGTCTATGGGGAGTAGTTATTTAGTGGTTGTGCGCCTACAATTTCATGCATTACATATAAATGGCGCCTTGTTTGAGTCAGGTCACGATAATAATTGATGTTTCTGCAATGTTTAAGCATCAATCTATACTTAGAGAATCAATTTGAGCCGATTTAAGAGGTTTGCAAGTAGAAGCTAGTTTAGTTGCCAATATTGAGATCGAATCAGTTCCTAGCCTAGGCTGATCACAGGTTTTACTCATGATATGACTCACTATCTCAGCCGTACGTGTACATGACCGTGATCAAATTTTTGCACGCCTTGCACTCTCGTATGCTGTACATGTGTTACTCTATTTGTTTTTTAACAAATGCTCACATTCAAGAGGGACAGGCTTAGGCATATGTCCTATACGTATAGCATGTAGCCCTACATGTCTTTTATAAAAAAAATATACTATGGGAACAATTTCAGTAACTGGGGGGGGGGGTAATCCACACTGGTGGGTGTGCATCAAGCTGCATATTACAACAGGTACAGAGCTACAAGGCTTTCCACAAGAACTACGCTTCTAATCTCAGATGATGTATCACGCATTTGCCGTTTGCATGGTATGGGGACTGTTGCATGAATCCCGGGCTTTGTCTCACAAGGATCGTGGTGTACTTTCATGACTTAGAATGATCCAAGTGCAAAGAAAGAAAATGGGGAAATGCCATGAGCCAATGCGCCACAAGTTTTTAATGGATTCATTTTTTAGTCTGCGTGATATAAAAATCAAGATGGAGCAAGAGTATGATTAAAATAGACCTATCCGATCACATTTTCAAGGCATGTTTAGTCAAGTGTCAACATGTGCACTGTTGCCTGTAACTTATGGCAGCACACATTCTATCAAATGAGGGCTGATGATGACGTAAGGATTTTACTTCAGTGAGTTAATCACAGAACGTTGTAACAGGAATTGTTTTAATATTCCCAAAAATTACTAAAATTGCAATAATTGGGTGCTTTTCAGGTCTCATCTCTTTTCTGGAATCTCGCCCAATGCATGTGATGGGTGTATATCTTTTTGAAAACACCCTTTCATCTAATTGAGTGCTTTTTAATGCCATTTTGATAGAATCAGGTCTTTTGTATGCTTTCCTCTACCATCCGTCTGGAACCAGATCTTTTCTTTCACAAATGTGCTATCTTCGCAGATGGCAAAAAAGAAATAACATTGCTGCAGAGCATTTTACTCATTTCTGTCTTTATATTTTGGCTAGCAATGGCTAGTACTGATAGAATTAGGCATAACATTCACTATTATGAAAAATATGTGGCTTCAGAAAATTTGCCATGTCTCTCAGGAATCACACCACTGAATAGACTATGTGTAGCAGACGACTTCAGTGCCGAGACCGTGTTGGCGTCCGGAATATGGCACTTGCCAACAAAAAAATAAAGAGAGTCACAAAATGTTGATAAGTTGTGTCTTTAAATGAATTTGAATTAATCATATTGGTGGACTAGTAACAACCCATTTGGGTGGTAAATATTTTGCTTTTGCCTTTTTGTATAAATTTCTGAGTGTTTGGGGAAACTGTACAATTTTTAGTTTTCTAGTTAGCCTCAAAAAACTAAGGGGCGTAACGTTTTGGAAAACAGTGCAATCTTTTGGTATGCTCTGTAGCTAAAAAAATCAGCCTCCATCATATGACTTTTTCATTTTTTGTTGAAGAGAGTTATGGTGCTAATCTCAAATCTTCCAAAAAATTTCAGTTTTGCAGTAACCAGTCGCTTAATACCGATAATCGACGTTTGTAGGAGAGGTCATGTTGTGCACAAGTCTATGGGGAGTTATTTAGTGGGTGTGATTCCAGTAAACTCTACCGGCTAACGGCAATACTCAAAAATGCTGATTATTTAAAAGCATCGATTTTGTATTAGAATTAGATCCCCAGTTTTTTTAATTTACAGCCTTTTTTAAGGCATTACAAGATCAACTACAAGCCAGCAAAAAAGAGCTCAATGAAGACTCCCTTTACTCATTCCAAAGCAAACTTTGGCAGATGTTTATGTATGCCTGCCCAGCGGAGCAGCTTTTTTTGCTTAAGATCTCAAATGACCTCAATATTACCTCGGCAACCATGAGGATCCCCATGACCACTCCAGGGATCCTATATAAATCAGGAGAATGCCAATCCACCACTCAATCAAGACAAGGAGCTGTGGTCATGGTAATACACAGAATCAGTGCCATAGTGGACCTGTTGGTGAGTGATTGGACCCAGTCTCAACAAGATCGCTGAGACCATTAGCTGGTTTCCTCCGTCCCAACTCCATCTGAGTTTCTACCAGTGCTTTCAGGCATTTCATCTCAGTGCTTCGGAGAGAAAGCACACGCACAAATTAGTGAATAAGGCTCTGCTGGACAATAAGCACCTTCTGTATAACACTGTCAAAGAATCACACCGCTTGGCAGACAGAGACTGCGCTCTCGTGACCTTTCTGTCGACATGCTGTTGTTAAAATCTTCAGCTCCCCATTCAACATATTACAGACATGGAATTACTGCCTGGCAAGATACTCCAAGACCAGACCAACTCACTATTACAACCTCTATGACAGAACTACCACCTTGTAGCAATCTTCCACGCAAGGAATGGGTCACTTAAAACCGGATTAGCAAGGAGCGGTCGTCGCTTCAACAGAAATATGCACTGATGGGTATGTGGCCATCTCCGGCTGCCATGTGGTTCTCCATCAATTTACTGTGGATCAAATTTTTAATGAGCCCTACCTTAGTGCCACCAGTGGACATTGACTTCTCAAACCATTACCAATCGGACAGTGAGGCTGGCTCCATCATGTTACAATATTAGCGCTGCCTCATCTGCAAGAAGAAGAAGAAGGACTGGTGTTTACAATTTTAACAAAGAATAGCTACAAACCTGAAGAGGATGATTAGTGGAAGTGTAAGGAAAAAGCCAGGACCTGAACTAAGGACTATATGCTAATACTTTTTCATTGGATTTCACATTGTAACTCCACTTTTGTACATATTCAACCAATCTCTTAGCACAGGCGTCGTTCCCAATGATCTAAAATCTGGCGTAAGTTATTCCATTATAAAAGTAAAGATCCTATGACATTACAAAACTATAGCCGATCTCGTCCTCCCATTTTCCAAGATTCTTGAAAAAATAAGTAACAACTCGCCCATTTACATTTTTGAATCAACACAATATCCTCTCAGATGCACGTATGGCTTTAGGCCCAAACGATCTACATACATGCTCTTCTTGAATTGACAACTAACCTCACCCAAGCCCCAAAAAATAAGAACATACCATTGGAATTTTTCTGGACCTCTCCAACGAGCGTTCGATTACATAGACCATGATATCTCCACAAGCTTTTCAACATACGGTGTACGTGGTTTCTAGCCTTGGATTAGTTCAGAAATTACCTCACAACGTACGCAATCTGTGTAAGCACCCCTCTAAAAATTCGCCAAAGGCAGAAAAATTACCGTCGGAGTTCCACGAGGCTCAATATTGGGCCCGTTGCTTTTCTCATTTATATGAATGCCTTTGTCCTCGGTTTCCAACTCCTTTTTGCCGATGATACACATATCTTTCTCTCAGATCCCAACTTAGACTCACTTTTCGCTAAAAACAAATAATGAGCTTATAAGAGTACTGAATTGGTTTCGTGCAAAATAAAATTGTCTCTCAATATTTCAAAAACAACTAATGCTATTTCAAATACAATAACAACCATAAAATAGTGTTATCATCGAACAATCAGCATATTTCACAAGTTCATAGTACCAAATTCCTGGCGTTTATTATTGATGATAAACTAACGTGGATAAGAAACACATAACAATGTAATCACAAAGGCTTCTCATGCTATTGGCACATCTACAGAGCAAAACACCACTTCCCACCCCGTACTCTTAAGACCCTATACAACCCTATTGTGCTTCTCATTTTACTTATTGTAAACAGTATTGGGCATCTAACTAGCAGTCCAGACCTCAACAACTAAAACAACACCAAAAAATGGGCCATTCGTACCATCACAAAACTCACCCTACAGGGATCATACCCAACTTTATTTTATTCACTCAATACCCTAAAAATACTGACTGAACAAAATACAAACAGCACTCTTTATGCATGGATTACTTGCTTTAAAATTTTACTAATTATTTATGACAAATAGACAAAATCACAATTATTAAAATAGACAAGATGGTCAAATTTCATCTTCCTCTACCAAAAAATACCAAGACAAAACAGTATATTCAGTACCAGGTGCAAAAATGGAATGACTTTCCAAATCAATCACATTCAATTCATAATAAAAAACTTTTCAAAATCAACATCTC